>VMDO01019035.1:13423-40757 GCA_007922755.1 Pedetes capensis | reverse complement strand
CTGTGGATCAGACCATCAACTTCTCATATGCAAGTTCAAACTGAAGCTGAAGAAAATTAGAACAAGTATACGAGAGCCACTGTATGACCTTGAGTATATCCCACCTGAGTTCAGAGACCACCTCAAAAATAGGTTTAATGCATTAGACACAAATGACAGGAGACCAGAAGAGTTGTGGCATGACATAAAAGATATCATTCAAGAAGGAAACAAAAAGTTCTTAAAAAGAGAAGAAAAAAAGAAAAGACCAAATTACATGTCAAAAGAGACACTAGACCTTGCCCTCGAACATCAAATGTCAAACAGCTAAAGCAAAAGGAAGACATGAGGAAGTTAAGGAACTAAAGAGAAGATTTCAGAAGGCAGCCCGAGAAGACAAAAACAAATATAATAACATGTGCAAGGAGCTGGAGGCAGAAAACCAAAAGGGAAGGACACACTCTGTTTTTCTCGAGCTTAAGGAAGTGAAGAAAAAATTCAAGCCTCGAGTGGCAGTAGTGAAAGATTCTACAGGGAAAGTATTAAATGATGCAGGAAAGAAGATGGGAAGAATACACAGAGTCATTATACAAGAAAGAATTGGTAGATGACCAACCATTCCAAGAAATTGCATACGAAGAGGAACCATTGGTGTTGAAGGACAAAGTGGAAGGTGCCTTGAAAGAACTGGCAAAACACAAGGCTCCAGGAATTGATGGGATACCAATAGAGATGTTTCAACAAACAGATGCAGTACTGGAGGTGTTAACATGTTTATGCCAACAGATTTGGAAAACAGCTACTTGGCCAAATGACTGGAAGAGATCCATATTTGTGCCTATTCCCAAAAAAAGGGGATCCAACTGAATGTGCAAACTATCGGACAATATCATTAATATCGCACACCAGCAAAATTCTACTAAAGATCATTCAGAAGTGACTGCAGCAGTATATAGACAGGGAATTACCGGAAAATCAAGCGGGATTCAGAAGAGGGCGGGGAACCAGGGACATCATTACTGATGTCAGGTGGATATTAGCTGAAAGCAGAGAATATCAGAAAGATGTCTATCTATGTTTTATTGACTATGCAAAAGCATTTGATTGTGTGGATCATAACAAATTATGGATAACACTTTGGCAAATGGGAATAACAGAATACCTGATTGTGCTCATGAGAAAGCTGTACATGAACCACGAGGCAGTTGTTTGAATAGAACTAGTAAACACTGAATGGTTTAAAGTTGAGAAAGTTGTGCATCAGGGCTGTATAATTTCACCCTATCTCTTCAATTTATACACTGGGCAAATAATCCGAGAAGCTGGACTTTATGAGGAAGAATGTGGCATCAGGATTGGAGGAAGACTCATTAACAACCTGCGTTATGCAGATGACACCACTCTGTTTGCTGAAAGTGAAGAGGATTTAGAACATTTACTGATGAAGATCAAAGATCATAGCCTTCAATATGGGTTACGACTAAACATCAACAAAACAAAAATCCTTATGACTGGGTGAGCACGCAACTTCACAATAAATGGAGAAAAGATTGCGGTTGTCCAAGATTTTGCTTTGCTTGGCTCTATAATCAACACCCATGGAAGCAGCAGTCAAGAAATCAAAAGACACAGTTCTCTAGGAAAAGCTGTGGCAAAAGATCTCTTTAGAGTATTGAAAAGCAAAGATGTCCCATTGAAGACGAAGGTGCATCTGACTCATGCCATGGTATTTTCAGTGGCATCATATGATTGTGAAAGCTGGACATTGAACAAGAGAGACAGAAAAATAATTGATGCTTTTGAATTGTGGTGCTGGAGACGTCTATTGAATATATCATGGACTGCCCAAAGAACCAACAAATCTGTCTGAGAAGAAATCCAACCAGAATGCTCCTTGGAAGCAAGAATGGCCAAACTGTGTCTTATATATTTCGGACATGTTGTCAGGAGAGATCAATCCCTGGAGAAGGACATCATGTTTGTGAGAGTGGCAGGTCAAAGCAAAAGAGGAAAACCCTCCACCAGATGGATTGAAAGAGTGTCTGCAACAATGGGCTTAAACATACATAAGAGCGTTTGCCTGGCACAGAATCGGCAAGTGTTTCGATTTGCTGTACATAGGGTCACTATGAGTCGGACTCTACTCGATGGCACCTAACAACAACAACAACAAGAATATGTTCTGTAAAACTCTTTTCCATTTTGTGGGCTAAAGTGCGTGTATAAATTTATGTTAGAATTGTTAGTTCACTGTACTAGTAAGTGTGTGGTATAGGTAGTTATCTATGTTAATCTTCTTTTTGTCATTGTGAAATAATACCTGAGATAATAAAAGAAGGAACAGATTGTTTTGGCTCACACGTTCTGATGTTTAAGTCTAATGTTGCTTGGCAGTGTTACTTTGGATTCTGGTAGCATTTTATATCATAACTGGAGTGCTGAATCCAATGGTCACAATGCGTTCATCAGAAAAGAAAGAGACATCAGAGATACTTGCACAAAGAAAAGGGACTGTGAAAATGTAGGAACAAGGTGGCATGTGCAAACCACAAAGAGAATTCTCATGAGAAACTAAGCCTGTTCACATTCTTGATTTTTGGACTTCAAGATTTTATAACTGTGAAAAAAAGAAATTTGTTGTTTAAGCCACCCAGTGTGAAATATTTTGTTATGGAAGCTCTAGAATACTAATATCATACTCAAAGAGTCATGTTAGTAAAAATGAAAGTTGAGGAGATGTTCAAAAAGAGGAAGCAAGACAGGAGTCAAACTTGATAGAATAGGAAAGCTGTATCCTGAGGCTTGGGATATCTTCAGCAAAATGTCCCTACCTAGGAGCAGGAGAAAACCATTGAAAGTTTTCAAAAAGTGAGAAGAGAAGGAAGCAGGTCAGGGAGGAAGGGGATAATAGGATCAGATCTATAAGTAGAAGATTTTTGTCCAAAGTATTGAAATTGATTGAAGAAGAATTCATCTTACACATATTTCCAGAGTCCAGTTTTGAAGTCATATTCTATCTTGGCACCATGATATATGCCTGCAATCTCAACTCCCGGAAGGTGAGAGGCTGAGGCAGGGCTTACAAGTTTGAGACCAGAAATAACTTAGTGAGACTCTGTCAAGAAAGAAAGAAAGAAAAAAAATGAAGAAAGAGAGAGAAAGAGAGAGAGAGAGAGAGAGAGAGAGAGAGAGAGAAAGGAAGGACAGAAAGAAGGAAGTAAGGAAGGGAGGGAGGGAGGAAGAAATAGAAGCTGTGTATACAAGTGAGTGTTAGAGCACTCGCGAAAAGGTGCTCTGGGTGCCCTTGGTTCAACCCTCCAGTACTGCAAAGAAATACAAAACACACAAACAAACCACAGTGGAGGGATATTAGAGAAATAAAATCAATAGACCAAGGTGAGAAATGTTCATGAGGCTGATGGAATAGAAAGTGCCAACTTCTAGACCAGGGGTCACCAACTACTAGGCCACAGAACTGGTACCACTATCATCTGTATTTGCCACTGTTCTTCATTGCTCACATTCCCACCTGAGCTGTGCCTCCAGTCAAAACAGAATTCCCCACCCCAATACATAGAAAAATTGTCTTCCAGGTAACTGCTTCTTTGTGCCTAACAGGTTGGGGACTGCTGCCTGTATTTGTTGTTGTTGTTAGGTGCTGTCAGGTCCATATCCGATTCATAGCGACCCTCATAGGGTTTTCAATGACTGGCCCTTTCAGGATTGCCTCGGGAGTGGATTGCCAGGTCCTTCTCCCATGCCTGTATTTTATTAATTATATAATAAACAATACTAAAAACCAGGTGACCTATTGTTTTAATAGCTCATAAAATATGACTTCTCCATAAGATGCTCATTCACCTTACTCTAAAGAATTATACACCCCTTGCTGGGTATAGTGGTGCATGCCTGTAATCCCACTGCATCTGGAGATGGAGGCAGGAAGATCTCAAGTTCGAGACCAGAGGCAGTCTGCATAATTTAGCAAGACCCTGTCTCAAAAAGTTAAAAAAAGTGTTGGAGGCAGAAGCTCAGTAGTCCAGCACCTGCAAAGCAGGCAAGCTCGAGGCCCTGGGTTCAAACCCCAGTACCAAACAAACAAAAAATATATGTCCCTTGCATCCCTGATGTAAATAGTTGTCAATCAAACGCCAAATTCTCAGTTAAGCCTGAAACTGAAAGGAGATGTGCAATACTGCTCTTAATCTTTTCTTTCTTTCCACTCAACCAGATATCTGGTTGGATACTTATAGTTTCTTTATGTCTATTCATGATTTTTGTCATAGTAAATTTTAAAATACTTGGTGAATGAAAGCAAGTTTGGTAAAACTTCAATGATCACAAGAACTGAATTATCCAATAAGGCTTTCTACTTCCCTTGATAACACAAGTATATTAACTATGATCATGTCTCCTTATATTTTCTCTTAAATTACTCTAGAACACTCTACTCCATGTCTAGCATTTTTTTCACTGCCTCACCCAGAGGGCAAGTAATAGTAATATCTTTCAAGACATTCCCCGTTTGTGTGGTCAGACTCCCTGTACATCCAGCAAAACAAAAGGGAAATACAGCACTTTCAGTTTTATCTCAAGATCCCACAAATTTTTCTAGTAGAATTCTTTTCCATTCAAAAAGCACAGAAATACAGCCCTTTTGATTGTCCTGCACACATATTTTTTTCCTCAGTCTCATCAACGCAAGTAGTCATAACAATGTATGCATGTGTAAGTTACATATAAATCCATCATTCAGAATTTTGGATATATGACAAAATGTTTCTGACCTCCATTTTTGCATCAGTAACAGATGTTTATTTAACTGTTGTATTTGGTTGATGAGTTCCTTCATTCAAAGTACTTGTTATTAATTAATTATTTCCAGAACAAAGCACTTTCTTTCTTGATTGTTTTCTTGCTTCTTTTCACTTCTTTTTCTGCAGTATTGGGGGTGTGAACCTAGGTCTTGCACGTACTTTTGCAGAGGCTTTACCCCTGAGCTACACTCTTAGCACCCTTTTAATTTTTTAATCTCAAGACAGAGTCTTGCTAAATTACCCTGGCTCCCTGTTGCCTACAACTTGCAGTCCTCTTGCTTCCACCTTCTGAGTAGCTAATATATTCGTGCACCATTGTGCCTGGTTAGAGCAATTTTAATGTTACAGAAAATTGAATTGACTTAATGAAAGTTCTCAAATGTCTTCTCCACTCCACCCAATTTCCCTTTCTATTTATATCTTGTGCTAATGCAGTGCATTTGTTAGAAATGATAAGCGAATATTGATACACTATTGTTAACTAAAGCTCATGGTTTGCATCAGGGTCCACTCTTTCTGTTGAAGTGTTCTATAATTTTCACAATGCATAATGTCATGTATTTATCATTATGGATAATATATTAATTGCCCTAAAAATTTGTGTTTCAGCAATTCCTTCCTTCCTTCACACTTCAGGCGAGCCCTAATCTTTTTGCTATCTCCATAGTCTTAGCTCTTCCAGGATGTCACATAGTTGGGATCCTACAGTACGGAGCTTTTTCAGACTGACTACTTTAAGTAAGCAGTATACACTGATGATTTTTCTTCATGTCAGTTTATAGCTTGATGATTCTTTTTTTTTTTTCTTTTCCCTTGGGTACTGAGGTATTGAACTGAGGAGCTGTAAGGTAAGTAATTTATTACTGAGGTGCACACCTACCCTATATATAATATCTATATATCTATAGATAGATAGATAGATAGATAGATAGATAGATAGATAGATAGATAGGAGGACACTATCACAAGCAGATCAAATAGACTACGTATTACACACAACCAGAGGAAATTTTTTTCTTGAGGACAGATAATAGAACTTCCAGAAAAGCTAAGGATACACACACACACACACACACACACACACACACATAAGAGAGAGAGAGAGAGAGTCTCACTAAAATATGCAGATTGCTAGATTGCCTCTGGCCTTGAATCTGTGATCCTCCTGCCTCTGCCTCTAGATTTGCTAGGATTATAGTCATTAATTTCTGTACTAGGCTCACTTTCTTAATTCATAAAATAAAACTACATGAATTTACTGCTGTTTGTTTTCCCATTCATCTGTTGAATCTTGGCTGGTTTTTGTTTTTGCCCAACCATTTTTATTAACAAGTGTACATTCCACTTTCCAGTAAAGCTGATACTGTGACAATGAAAGAATAAATCATTTCCACTAATGTTATTCTTCTATCCTTGTTCAAAGGACTGGTGAAATACACGTTCCGCTGCTGAAATTTAATCTTTGAGAGTGACAGAATTGCTCCGCAATTTTTACTGCAACATGTGAATGCAATTCTTAGCTATGGAACAGGCAACAGGTAACACATTCTACATAAGAGTATCTATTCAATACAAGAGTCCTATTATTTCTGCACTATCTAATGTAATGGCTTCAGTTTTGCTTATTGTGTAGAATTAATATAACTACTTAAAACAAGTTTTAGGATTTACTGGAAAAATGGTGGAGAATTTTCAGAAAACTCTACACGCTTCTTTGGTTTAGCAGAAAGAGAATTGTGGTTTTGCAATCACCTACAAGGATCCTTAGCTCTTCTGGAAATTCTATCATCTGTCCTCAAGAAAGAAATTCCCTCTGGTTGTGTGTAATATGTAGTCTATTTGATCTGCTTGTGGTAGTGTCCTCCTATAGGCCCATATTATATGTGAGTACTGATGAGCTGCTCTATTTAAGTAGGCATATTTCTTTGATATTATCAATGATGTATTATTTACTTCAACTTTCAAAATTATTTTAACTCTTCTTATTACTGCAGTCAACCTGAAAATTATAAGGATCAAAATTGAACATTTATGAAAATTACAGAATTTTTATTTATATCAATAAGACATATCTAATGAATGACTCAAAGGTAAATAATTCTGTATGTATTTCAACCTCTTATTTGAATTTTTTATCCTGATAGTGGAATACATTGTTGTTGTTGTTGTTGTTGTTGTTGTTCTTAGATGCCATCAATTCAGTATCTGACTGATAGTGACCCTGTGTACAAAAGATGAAACAGTATTATTACTGCTTCTCTGATATTTGTAGGGTTTTCAATTGCAGGTTATTGTTTGGGGCAGGGGAGTATGTTGCCAAGTCCTCCCAAGCTTATGTTGTTGTTGTTGTTAGGTGCCATCAAGTCGGTATCCGACTCACAGTGACCCTCATAGGGTTTTCAATGGCTGAGTGCTTCGGGATTGCCTTGGGAGTGGATTGCCAGGCCCTTCTCCCATTTTTGTGGTGCTGGGAATTGAACTTGAGACTGCAGTGCAGTGCTCTACCCACTGAGCTAAATCCCAGCCCCTCCCAAGCTTATAGCATGTGGTATTCTCTGGCAGTCTCCCATCCAAGTACTAACCAGGGCCAACCCTGATTAGCTTCCAAGATCTGATGGGAATGAGTGCCACAGTGGTATGGCAGAATACATTGGACTAAATATAATAATAGCTTGATACTGGCACCAAAATAGCCCAGAAGACCAGTGGAACAGAATTGGAGACCCCAAGATACACCCACACTTCTATAGCCACCTGATCTTTGACAAAGCGGCTAAACATGCAAATTGGAGAAAAAGATAGCCTCTTCAATAAATGGTGATGGAAAACTTGCATTAACACAGATAGAAAAATGAAAACAGATCTGTACCTCTCAATTTGCATGAGTCAACTCAAAATGGATAAAGACCTCAACAAAAACCAGATAACTTAAAGCTACTAGAAGAAAAGATAGGGAACACACTCCAACACATAGGGATAGGAAAATATTTCTTTAATAAGATTCCATTTGCTCAGGAAATTGCAACAACAATAGACAAATAGAATTACATGAAATTAAAAAGTTTCTGTACAGGAAAAGAAACAATCAATACAGTTAAGGAAAAGCCCACTAAATGGGAGAAAAACTTCATATCATACACATCTGAAAGAGGATTTGTGGAATTTATAAAGAACAAAAGAAAACAAATACCAAGACAACAAACAATTCAATACACAAGTGGACAAAGGGATTGAACAGAGGATTCTCAAATTAAGAAATTTGTAAGGCTATGGAGCACGTGAAAAAAATGCTCAAAATTCCTAGCCACTAGAGAAATGCAACTCAAAATAACTCTGAGATTCCACCTAACTCCAGTAAGAATAGCCAAGATAAACAAAACAAATAGTACCAAATGCTGGAGAAGTTGTGGAGAAAATGAACTCTCTTACACTGTTGGTGGGACTGCAAATTGGTTCAACCACTTTGGAAATCAATATGGAGATATTTCAAAAACTGAAAAATAAAACTACCATAGGACCCAGCTAAACCACTACTGGGAATATACCCAAAGGGAGAAAAGTCATCATAACCACAGAGACACCTGCATTTACATTTTCAATGCAGCACTTTTCACAATAGCAAGGATATGGAAGCAATCAAGGTGCCCATCAACAGAAGAGTGGATAAAAAAAATTATGGTACATATACACAATGGAATACCACTCAGCAATAAAAAAGATGAAATAATGACATTTGCAGCCAAATGGATGGAACTGGAGAACATCATGTTAAATGAATTAATACAAGTTCAAAAAGAGTAATACCATATGTTCTCACTCATATGTTGGAGGTGAATCTTACTTAAAGGAAGAAACAATCCTATACATAAATTGATACATAAAAATGCACAATTAAACATAGTGAACAAGGGACAGTGTAAAGAGTAGAAAGGAGGGAGAGAACTAGAAGAAGGAAATGAAGATTATGGAAGATGGGATCGGGAGGATAATCAATGTAGATGGATTAAGGGGCAGAGGATAATATCATTGTAATGATGTAACTTCATGAGTACATTAGAAAAATAGTAAAATATAGCCAAAATATGAATTTGAGTTTTACTACATATTAGTCATAAGGATCCATAAACTTTGTAAGTTGGTAAAAGTGTAACCAAAAGTGGTATAATAATTCCATAATGGAAAAAAGCCAATACTGTGTTACTCTGTATCTCACCATCATTTACCAATAAAGGCAGAAAAAATTGGCTGGGGGTTCAGTTTAGTGGTAAAGCAATTGGAAAGTATGTACCAGGCCCTGGACTCAACACTCCAGTACTGAAAAAAAAACAAGAGGTTCATTTAGGAGGAGGAAGAATATCTGTAAAAAAAATAAAAGCACAGATCAAACTATGTATGTACATATGTATCTATGTATATATGTATGTTTGTGTGTATGTATATATGTACATATGTGTGTGCATCTATCTATCTGTACATACTGGGAGAGTACCTAAAACATGTAGGCATACTTTGAGATGAAAATTTCCCTGACTGTTGTACCTATCCTTTAGTGGCACTAGCATTTGATTAACACCAACTTTTGAATGACTGACTTGCTGCTGCAGGTTTAGAGAGAAGGACCTGACAATCCTCTCTTAAAACAATCCCTCATTGAAAACCCTATGAATAGCAGAGAAGCACTGACAATAATGCTGGGCATGAAACAATGTAAGGGAGTGTTTCATTCTGTTGTACATAGGGTGCCTATGAGTCAGACCCAACTTGACAGCACCTAACCACAACAACAACAATAATACAAATATAACATCTCTTAAAACATGTACATATTTTGACATCATCTCCATGTGTCTCTGTGTGTATATGGGTGTATATTGTTGTTGTTAGGTGCTGTCCAGTCAGTATATGACTCATAGTGATCCTAAGTACAACAAGTGAAAGATTATTTTCATTTCTTCTTTGCTATTCATAGGGTTTTGTATGGCAGACTGATTTTTTTTTGAGAATGGGTTGCCAGGTCCTTCTCCCAAGCCTACAGTATCTGGTTTTCCCAGGTGGTCTCCCATCCAAGTACTAACCAGGCCCAATCCTGCTTAGCTTCTGAGATGTGATGGGATTGGATACCACAGGGCTATGGCTGCAGGTGCATATGTATATATAAGTATGGGTATATAAACATGTTTATATGTATATATATAAATGTGTGCATGCATATGTGTTTAGTACTAACAATTCTTATGGGAAAACCAACTATTTTGTCTAGAAAAATCTTAACATTTTTATTTTTATTATTTTTATTTATGTATGTATTTATTTATTTATTTAATTTCATTGCTGGTGTTTTAGCTCAGTTGGTAGAGTGCCGCTCTACACTCTCTGAGACCCTAGGTTCTATCCCCAGCACTGCAAAAAGAGGAGAAGCACTTGGCAACACACTCAGACCCAAAACAATCCCCAAACCATCTGCCATTGAAAACCCAATGAATATCATAAAAGTACTGATGTAATGCTAGAGATAGCACAGTGTTGGGTAGTATTTTCTTCTGTTGTACACTATGAGTCAGACACGCCTTTATTGCACCTACCACCAACAACAAACCAACAACAGCAACAACACTACAGATCAAACCCTAAGCCATATACATGTTGCACAAGTCCTTTACCACTGAGCTACATACTCAACCCGTAACATTCCTCTTTTTAAAAAACTCCAATATTTGGTTATTTCTGGAACATTCTTGTGCTATTGCAAAATCTTGAACTTCCAAATAAGATTTATGTGTTCACTAAAATTATTATCATGTACTCTATACTTAACTTGTTTCATACAGGTATTTCTGTGATATACCTGTTCAAAAACAAATGGTAGCAAAGTAGTGCAGTTTTTTTTTTTTTATTAGCCTGGGACCTTTAAAGACTTAATGCAAAAGAAACTATTGCAAATGATATTATAACAATTGGGTTTTTCAGCATAATTTTTATTTTAAAATTCTCAGTGAAGGAATTGCAAGGCTCCACAACACCAAAACAGAATTCTCCCTCATGAAACATTTAATATAATCCCTCACCCCAGACATTTCTTTTTATTTCTTAAAACTCTGAATGGAAACTCTGAACTCATTAGCTTCCACCATTTATGCCTTATTTTCTGGGCAAGCACTGTAATCAAAATTAAATTTGCTTTAAAATGGTTTAGTAATGCAATAATATATCACAAGGGTAAATTCCTCATTGCATACCTCTTCAGAATCTGAAAATCTCCTAGCATTCAATGTGTGTCTCAAGTGCCTAATAATTATATGTTGCTTTGTGCAAAACATGATAGAAAGTCAGTTATTCATTCTTCTTCATTCATTTATTTCTTTATTCATTTATTCAATAAGCATTCATAAGTGTGTATGAAGTGTCAATTAATAAGTATAAAGAAATGTAGCCCCTGACATCAAGGACCAATTACAAGTCTTTGCCTTTTCCTTTTGTGCATTCAACAAAGTTGAGATAAATACACGGATTTTGTGATTTATATATAAATGTTTGATTTGGATGCACATAAAAATTTTGTTATTTTTAAACAGTTTTACCCATCCTCATAGCCCTGATAGAGATATTGATCGAATAGTCATATATATATATATACACACACATATATATATATGCACACGCACACACACACACACACACACACACACACACACACATATATATATATGGTACATAACATATGTATTGTAAATTCATATATATGTACCTATGTGTATTATACACATATTATATATTTGTGTTATATATACTTTAGTTGGGCTGGGATTTAGCTCAGTGGGTAGAGCGCTGAGCTGCAGTCTCTGAGGCCCCAAGTTCAATTCCCAGCACCGCAAAAATGGGAGAAGGGCCTAGCAATCCACTCCCAAGGCAATCCTGAAGCACTCAGCCATTGAAAACCCTATGAGGGTCACTATGAGTCGGATACCGACTCAACGGCACCTAACAACAACAATACTTTAGTTATATGCATGATGTCTTTCTTTGTTCTTCCAGATATACCAAATATTAGAAGGATATCATCTGGTCCCAATTTAATGAGGGGCTTATCTGTATCCTGTTATCAACTGTACATATGCCTAGAGACATAGCCTCCATATTTGTTGAATTTACAGATTGCCAGAGGCTTTCAGTGCATGTACTTTATAAAGATTGTGTCAGATGGATGTGAACTTCTGTTGGGACCATGATTTCCAGCTACCTGGCTACTGAGTAACTTTCCATGGTCAACCCTAGGACTGTTGAAAGACAAATAGTCTCTAATTTTCATAGCCCTCAATTGTCTGTCAATTTACCATTTTGTGGGGGCTTGGATTCTGCTGTGATGCTGAATGCTATGCCACCCCACCAGTATTACAGATACCAGCAGCTTCACCCATGGTGAACAACTTTCATCTGAGCTTCTACACTAAGAACAGACTAGGAAGAAGACTAGGTAGACAGATATTGAATATACTATGTATCACCAAAATAACCAACAAATCCATCCTAGAAGATGTGCAACCACAATGTTCCTTGGAAGCAAAGATATCTAGACTGTGTCTTATGTATTTTGCACATGTTGTAAGGAGGGACCAATTCCTGGATAAGGACATGATGTTTGGGAGATTGATGGGCCAGTGGGGGAAAAAAAGATGTATTAACACAATGTCTGTAACAATAAGTTTAAACATAAAAATGATATTGTTCATGGCACAGTGTTGGTAGTGTTTCATTCTGTTGTACATAGGGTCACTATGTGTCACCTGAATAATGCAGTTAGTTAATGAGTCTTCTTCCAAATCTGATGCCACATTCTTCTTCATATAGTCCACCTTCTTAGATTATTTGTTCAACACAGAGATTTAAAAAGATAGTGAAATATTATAGCCCTGTCAAACACCTTTCCTGACCCTAAAACAAGCAGTGTTTCCTTGTTCAGTCTGAATAACTGCCTCTGAGTTCATGTACAAATTCCTCATGGGTACAATTAAGTGTTCTTGTATTCCCATTCTTTGCAATGTTATCCATAATTTGTTGTGATCCACACCACCAAATGCCTTTGCATAATCAACAAAACATAGATAGACATCTTTCTGACGTTTTCTGCTTTCTGTCAATATCCACCTGAAATTAGCTATGTCTTTGGTTTCAAGGCCATTTCTAAATCCACCTTTATTTTATGGCAATTCACAGTCAATATATGGTTGTAGTCACTTTTCAATGATCGTTAGCAAAATTTTACTTAGGTATGATAGTAATGATATTATTTTACAGTTTCTGCATTCAATTAGAACCCTTTTCTTGGGAACAGGCATAAATATGTATCTCTTCCAGTCAGCTGGTCAGGTAGCTGTTTTCCAAATCTCTTGGTATAAATAAGTTAGCACTTCCAGTGCTGCATCTATTTGTTGAAACATCTCAATTGGTATGCCATCAATTCCTGCCTTTTGTTTCATCAGTGCCTTCAAAAGATCTATCACTTCTTCCTTCAGTACCATAGGTTAGTGATCATATGCATCCTCTGGCAATGGCTGGTCATCCATCAATTCTGTTTGGAATAATGACTCTGTGTATTCCTCCCATCTCCTTTTGATGTTTCCTGTGTCATTTCATATATTCCCTGTGGAACAGTTCATTATTACCACTCAAGGCATGAATTTTTTCTTCAATTCTTTAAATTTGAGAAAAACAGAGTTTGTTTTTCCCTTTTGGTTTTCTATCTTCAGCTTTTTGCACATGACATTATAATATTTGATTTTGTCTTCTCATAGTGTCCTTTGAAATCTTCTATTTAGTTCTTTAATTTTGTTTGTGATGTCTTCCTTCTGCTTTAGCTGCTTAATCTTCAAGGACAAGTTTCAGAGCCTCTTATGACATGTAACTTGGACTTTGTTTCCACTTTTCTTTTTAATAAACTTTTGCTTTCCTCATGAATGATTCTTTGATGTCATGCCACAACTCATGTGGTCTTTGATCATTAGTGTTTAACACATCAGATCTGTTCCTGAGATGATTATGAACTCAGGTGTGATATACTGAAGGTCAAAACTTGGCTTTCATATACTTGCTCTACTTTTCTTCAGTTTCCCTTTGAACCTACACATGAGCAGTTAATGGTCTGTTATACAATCAGCACCTGTTCTGATTCTGTCTTCTGATATTGCAGTTTTCCATTGTCCCTTTCCACAAATTTAGTCAATTTGGTTCCAATATGTTCCATCTGGTGAGTTCCATCAGTATAGTCACTGTTTATGTTGGTGAAAAAATGTATTTGCAATGATAAAGTCATTGGTCTGACAAACTTCTACTCTGGGTTGTTCCTTCCTGAGGTCGTGACTGGGCTAACTCTTTCTTCTCTGACCAGGATTGGGACCTCACACCAGGGGGATTCATGAGGCACAGTGAATAGAGTCAAGGACAGATGGCTTTGGGATGTGTTTAGTACAGATTATATTGTACAGCTCCTATAAAGAAATAAAGTTCTCAAGCCCACCCTTTGGGATAGTGGAAATGTCACAGCTCTGGCAGCAGCAGTGGTCTGTGTGCCCTCCAGGTGCCCTCTACAAAGGTTGGCTTCCTCTCCACTGCTGGTCTCCAATGATCTCCATCTTGGTCTGGTGATGGGATGGCCTCTGCTATGGCAGGTGGTCTTCTCTCTTAATCTGGTGATGGTGCAGCCTGTCTGTGGTGGAGTGGCAGAATGTGCAGATTGGTGAGCGAGCTCTGATTACATAGCAACTGCCTCAAAATGGCCATCAACCAATCTGGTGGAGGCACTAGGGGTTGGGCACAACCAATTAGGAGTGACATTCAAATAAAGGGTGAAACCAGATATCACTTTCTGGACAATCAGGGGATATTCTTTAGTGGCCAATCTGGGGGCAGGGTAAGGGTTTGGAGTAACCAATTAGATAACAGGGGTCTAGGCAGGCAGGTGCCATGTTAGCTCACTTGATGACAAGAGAAATCTGGATGTGGGACAAAGGTCACTAGGTGCCATCTTGCCTTGGAGGATAGATGTTAGTCCTCCAGGATGGTTAGATAAGCCCCTATTATGGTGTTACTCTCTAGGATCTGGACATTCTACCATGAGACCTCTGACAAAATTTCTGTCAACAAGGCCATATTTCCCAACTACTGAGCCTTCTTTGTTGTTTTCAACTTTTGCAATTCCAATCACCAGTAATTACCAGTGCATCTTCATTTCATGTTCTATCAATTTCTGACTGAAGAATCTGGTAAAAATCATTTCTTTCTTCATTTGTGGCCTTAATGCTGGGTGAAATAATTTGAAAAAGTCATATTACCTGGCCTTCCCTCTAGGCATATGGAGATTATTTTATCACTGATACTACTATACTTTAGAACAGATCTTGAGGTATCTTTTTGGATGATGAATCCAAACTCATTTCTCTTTAATCCATCTTTCCTGGTATAGTATCTGACTCAAAATGGTTAATACCATTCTGGTTTGGCTCACTGATGTCTAAAATGAGAGTATTTATATGTTCCATATCATTTTTGAAGATTTATAATTTTCCTAGACACATACTACTATCATTCCACATTCCAATTATTAAGGGATATTTACAGTGGTTCTTTTTCTTTTGAGGGGTGTCACATCAGCAAATGGAGGCCCCTGGGGCATAACGCCAATCTCATCACTAGAATCAACTCTAATTTGATGAGGCAACTCTTCCCCAATTGTCTCTTGAGTATCTTCTAACCTGGGGGCTCATTTTCAGGCACTATACCTGACAATTTTTCTCAGGTATTCATAAGGTTTTCAATTGCTAATTGTTTTGGGAGTAGGCTGGTAAATCCCAATCTTAGTCTGAATGCCTAAGAACAAGTAATACCAAGGACATCCCTATGTTTCTACTCAAGCAGTGAGGCAAAGGGGTTCCAAATCTAAACTTCCTCCACCTTTCTGTTCTAGCAAGTTGCTCAGTGGATTATACGATAGTTATCCATATTTGGGTGAGCCATCAGTTTTATTCAGCTCATAGTTCTGAATGCTAATTTATTCAAACATCAATAGTCCTTCCAGGAATATCCTTACAGAAACACTCAAATACGTTGTTTAAGCAGATATCTGGATATCCTATCAATGAATCAAACAGATATATGAAATTAAACTTCACAATTTCCAATAATAATCTCTATCGTCCAAAAGGTAATCCCTTCTTGAGTCTTGACTATGTAGTGGTTTTGTCTGTTATAGATAACATATAAATAGAATTATTCCTTATGTCTAGTTTTGTTGCTTAATATTGTTTGATATTTTCACTGATATTGTTCTGTACAGTATCAATTAATTTCATCTCAGTAATACAGAGGGTACAAAAAATGTTTTCTGTTTTAAAAATGTGTGGAATACTTGTTCTGATGTGATATTGGAAATATAGTCCAGAATGTCACAGTACACCTTGCTATTATAATTCACCCGCATATGTCTGTTACTTTGCCATACTGCAGGGGCTTGTGTGTTGCAATGAGGCTGAAAGATATATGCTACTCATATTTATAGATATCAGTAGGGCCACCCACGGTGGACAGGTTTCAACTGAGCTTCCAGACTAAGACAGACTAGGAAGGAATATCCAGCCACCCACTCCTGAAAAAATTAGCCATTGAAAACATTATGAATAACAGAGAAACAGTGTCAGATATAGTGACTGAAAATGAGTGCCTCAGGTTGGAAGCACTAAAAAGATTACTGGGGAAGAACTGGCTCATCAAGTAGAGTTTACCTTAATGACTGAAATGGAGTAATACCCCAGGGACCTCCACCTGTTGATGTGGCACCACTAAAAATAAGGAGAAAAAAATGGGAATTGATGGAATACCAATAGAGATATTTCAACAGATGCAGCAATGGAGGTGCTAACTTGTTTAAGCCAAGAGATTTGGGAAAACAGCTATCTGGCCGGCCAACAAAATGGAAGAGATCCATATTGTGCATATTCCCAAGGAAGGTGGTCCACTGAATGTGGAAACCATCACATAATATCAATAATAGCACACACAAGAAAAATTTTATTAAAGATCATTCAAATTTGACTGCAGCAGTACACAAACAGGGAATTATCAGAAAATCAAGCTGGATTCAGAAGAGGGCAGGGAATAAGGGACATCACTGCCGATGTCAGATGGGTATTAGCTGAAAGCAGAGAACACCATAAAGGTGTCTATCTATGTTTTCTCAATATTGCAAAGGCATTTGACAGTGTACATCATAACAAATTATGGTAACACTGAGAATAATGGGAATGACAGAGCACCTAATTATACTCATGAGGAATCTGTACATGGACAAGGAGGCAGTTGTTTGAAAAGTACAAGGAAACACTGCTAGGTTTAAAGTCAAGAAAGGTTTGCATCAGGGATGTATCCTTTCATCCACCTCTTCATTTTTTATGCTGAGCAAATAATCCAAGAATTTAGACTTTATGGAGAAGAACATGGTATCAGGATTGGAGGAAGACTCATTAACAAAATGCATTATGTAGATGAAACACCTGTGCTTGCTGAAAATGAAGAGGATTTGAAACATTTACTGATGATTGAAGAACATAGCCTTCATTATGGTTTGCTCCTCAATGTCAACAAAACAAAAATCCTTACAACTGTGTCAGTATGCAACTTCATGTTAAATAGAGAAAAAATTGAGATTGTCCAAGATTTTTCTTTGTTTGCTTCTACAATCAACTCCCATGGAAGCAGAGCCAAAAAATCAAAAGATTCATTGCCTTGGGAAAAGCTACAGCAGAAGATCTCTTTAAAGTACTGAAAAGTAAAGACGTCACATTGAAGATGAAGGTGTTCATGACTCATGGAGTGTTATTTTCAGTCACATAATATGGTTGTGAAAGGTAGACATTGAACAAGGGAGACCAGAGAGGAAATGATGTTTTGAATTATGGGGCTGGAGATGAACATTGAATATACCATGGACTGTGAAAAGAACCAATAGATCTGTCCTAGAAGAAGTGCAACCAGAGGGCTCCTTGGAAGTAAGGATGGCTAGACTTCATCTTATGTATTTTGGAAATGTAGTCAAGAGGGACCAGTCCCTGGAGAAGGATGTCACATTTGGAAGAGTGGCAGGTCAATGAAAATAAAAAAAGGAAAACCTTCAACTAGATGGATTGACACAGTGTCTTAAGCCCATAATGGGCTTAAAGATAAATAAGATTCTGTGCCTGGCAGAGAATTGAGGAGTGTTTTGTTCTGTTGTACATAAGGTCATGATGAGTTGGACCTGACTGGACAGCATCTACCATCAGTAACCACTATAATTCAGGGTTGAGATTAGCACAGTTGTTAGAGTGTTGCTCCATGCTCTCTGAAGCCCTGGGTTTAAGCCCTAAGACTGCAAAAATGAGAGAAGGACCTGGTAGCCTACTGCCAAAACAATAAGTCATGGAAAACCCTATTAATGACAGAGAAGCACTGACATAATACCAGGCATGACACAATGTCAGGAAGTGTTTCCTTCTGTTGTATACAAGGTCAGTATGACTCAGACCCAACTCAACACCACCTAAAAGAAGCAAGTAATAATAATAATTCTTTTAAATCAGCCCAAGTTGAAAGAAATGTTATGAAAATTTACACATTCCTCATGTATATTGTTGTTGTTGTTAGGTGCCATCTAGTTGGGTATGACCATTAATGGCCCTGATAAAGGTAAATAGTTAAATGTAACATTTTCCAATTAGTTCATCTCACCTGAACATTTTTGTTCATTTATTCAGCATGTATAGGAAAACAATCCACTCCTGAGAAAAATATTGAACTTTACTATTAGTCAGACTTGACTCTGTGGCACTTAACAGCAACAATCATTATTTTAAGTACTTAATTTTTAATTGTTACAATATCAATTGAGCACACAATTTAGCTGTATATTATAAGTTATGCTATGAAGTTAAAGAATTTTAAAACTAATGGGAGTTAGAAATGTGGGTTAACCTGACAGAAATAAAATTTAATAACCAGACAAAGCATTTGAGTTTTGTTTAAATTGCTTATTTCAAAAATGTTAAATCCACTGCATGGAGTTTTTGTAAAATAAAATAAGAAATTAAGTTAGATGTAATTCCCAGGATAGCATACTAGATGGATCATACTGTACATTTTTCTCTCTAAAAGCCACAAGAAGTAATTAAAAGAGTACTTATCCACATGAACTGAAAGAATAAATTAGAAGAAAATAAAAACAAATGATATTTCAAGAATTTTTGAAAGTAAAAATATTATGACTCTAAAATCGTAATTCTAGGATCTAGTTTCTGTTGAACTAGACATTGCCATACACATACTGGTTTACCCACAAAAAGTTGAGCCACTGGAGACACAGGGTGCCCTAGAATATTAAAATCAGATACAGAACTGAAAAAGGGAAACATTAATTGAATGTCTTTATACAGGGTGACGTTAGTCCCACCCTTATTTTTTTTCTCACAGTCAAGGAATTACCTTGTCTTTACCTCCACCCTCAGTGATAATTTAGAAGTTCATTTTGGGGAGGATAGACAATTCCAATTAGAATCACAATATGTGGAATTTTGGTTTCCATTTTCAGCAGAGTGTGGGTGAAGTGTAGGCTTAAAAGAAAGGGCTTTGGTGAATGGTACAGATGATGTAATTATATCCTCTTTTCTGCTCTTAAAATGGGACAATCCAGGCCTATAATTTTCCAAATTCCATTATTAATTTTCAAAGGGAGTAACTGGATGACTTTTATCCCTGAAGCTGGAACATCCATAGAAAAAGACACAGTATCACAAGTAGCAAATTATGACACAGTCTGATAAAACTGCAATAAAACTCATCAGATGATAGCACCTAAAAGAGTTTACAGAGCTTCCAACTCAATTGCTTATATGTAATTTTAAATATGACTGGAAAATAAGTTTTGCTGAGGATAAAAACATGGAAAAAGTTTCTAAATGATAAAGTAAACTAAATCAGGTAGGTTGTTGTGACTGTAAAACACAAGAAAAAATGGCTTGATGTATTGGAAAAATAGCACAAGTAATCAGTGATTTATCACAGACATAATAATGATGATAATTGGAGATATCTTTAGAAAACATACTAGTCTAATTCTGTTTTCACACCAAGGAATCTCAGTTGGCCTGACCAAATTTGAAAAGCTGGAATTGGGCATAGTTATAATTTCTTCCTTCCATAATTCACACCTATATCACTATATATATATTGTTTTGGGTTTTTTGTTTGCTTGTTTTTGTTTTTCTGTTAGGTGCCCTTGAGTTAGGTCCAACTAATATTGACCCTATGTACAATAGAAGGAATGCAATGAAACAAATTCTGTCTCTGTGCTAGACACATGATCTTTTTTACGTTTAAGTCCACTATTGGAACCACAGTGTCAATACATCTAATAGAGGGTCTTCCTTTATTTGTTGCCCTGCCACTCTCCCTAACATGATATCCTTCTCCAGGCATTGGTACCTCCTTAAAACATGTACAAAATCTGTAAGACACAGACTAGCTATCATTTTTTCCAAGGAGCATTCTGATTGCACTTCTGCTTTGATGTATCTGTTGGTTCTGTTGGCAGTCCATGGTATATTCAATATTCATCTCCATCACCATAATTCAAAAGCATCAATTCTTTTCCTGTCTCCCTTTCTCAACATCCAGCTTCACAAGCATGTCATGTGACTGAAAATAATATGATTTGAGTCAGGCCCACTTTTAACTTCAAAGTGATATATTTATTTTTCAACACTTTAAAGAGGTATTTTGCAATAGATTTTCCCAATGCAATGTTTCTTCTGGTTGCTTGACTGTTGTTTCCATGGATGTTGATTATGGAACCAAGTAAAGCAAAATCTTGGACAACATAATTCTTTTCTCCATTTATCATGAAGTTGCATATTGACCCAGTTAAAAACGATTTTTGTTTTCATGATGTTGAGATGCAATCCATACTGAGGACTGTGTTCTTTGATCTTTATCAGCAAATGTTTCAAATCTTCTTCACTTTCAGCAAGCAAATGTTGTCATCTATGTAATGCAGGTTGTTAATGCATCTTCCTCCAATCCTGATGTCATGTTCTTCAATAGTCCAGCTTCTTGGATTATTTACTCAACATAGAGATTTATGCTCCATTGGTAGAATGCTGCCCTGCACTCCCTGAGGACCTGGATTACATCCCCAGCACCACGAAAATGGAAGAAAGATGTGGCAATCCACTCTTGAAGCAATCCAGCAATAAAAAGCCATTGAAAACCCCATAAGGGTCTCTATGAGTCAGATGGATTCAATGGCACCTAACAACCAGAAGAAATTGAAGAGATATGGTGAAATTATACAGCCCTAACACACAACTTTCTTGAGTTTAAACCAGGCAGTGTTTCCTTATTCTATCTGAACAACTGCCTTATGATCCATGTAAAGATTACCCATGAATACAAATAAGTGCTGTGATATTCCCATTCTTCACAATGTTGTCCATAATTTATTATAATCCACAGTGTCAAAAGCCTTTACATAATGAATACAACATAGACAGAGATCATTCTGGTATTCTCTCCATTAGCAAATATCCATCTAATATTCAATTATATAGTTCAATAATTTCCACAGTCAGTTGGATGTCCTTTCTTGGGAATAGGCATAAATATGGATGTCTTCCATTCAGTTGGCCAGGTAGCTCTTTCTGAAATCCTTTGGTATAAACAAGTGAGCACATCCAGTGTTGCATCTGTTTGTTGAAACATCTCAATTGGTGTTCAATCAATTCCTGGACCCTTGTGTATCCCCAGTGCCTTCAAGAGAGCTATCACTTCTTCCTTCAGTACCATTGACTCCTGGTCATATACAACCTCTTAAAGTGGTTGGTTATCTACCAATTCTGTTTGGCATAAGGACTCTGTATATTCCTTCCATCTTCTTTTGTTGTTTCTTGTGTGACTTCATATTTTCACTGTACAATCCTTCACTACTGCCACTTGAAGCTTGAATTTTTTCTTCAATTTTTAAACTTGAATAAAACAGTGTGTTCTTCCTTTTTGGTTTTCTATCTCCAGCTCTTTCTTTGTACTTATCATTATAATACTTGACTTTGTCTTCTTAGGATGTCCTTTGAAAACTTCTGTTTAGTGGGTTTTGTTTTGTTTTGTTTTGTTTTTTCTTTCTCAAGTCTTCCCTTCAGCTGGAAGTTCAAAAGTTTTGGAGTCTCTTCTGACATGTAATTTGTTCTTTTCTTTTTTCCTGTCTATTAAATAATCTTTTCTTTTCCTCATGGATATCTTTGATGTCTTTCCATAACTCATGCGGTCTTTTATCATTGGTGTCTAACACATCAAATCTGTTCTAGAGGTGGTCTCTGAATTCAGAATATACTGAAATATATACTATACATTATATATTATAAAGTTGGGCTGCGGTTTAGCTCAATTCATAGAGTTCTGCTCTGCCCGATCTGAAGCCCTGGGTTTGATCCCCATTACCACACAAATAGGAGAAGGAGCTTGCAATTCACTCCCAAAACTGTCAGCTATGGAAAATCTTATGATGATCAGAGAAGGACTGAAGTAGTGTTAATCATTGCAAAGTGTCAGGAAGTGTTTTGTTCTGTAGTACTTAGTGTTACTATGAGTGGGACTCAACTTGAGGGCACCTAACAACAAGAAAATTATATGTATATATATATCATATATAAATATTTAATACATAATTATATATAATTATATACGTAATATATAGTTATATATTATATATTATATGTATATATGATATATAATATTTATGGTATATGTATAAGATAGATAGATAGATAGATAGATAGGTAGATAGATAGATAGATACACTTTTGTTGTTGTTAGATGCCCTCTCTTTCATTGTCTTTTTAATGAGAAAGACTGAATGTTTGGATGTAATGTGAAAGCAGAGTATAGTTTTATACTTAATACAAAATATTCATATCATAGATGCAGGAATAAGCTTAAGGAGGACATGAACAAAACTTTCATTGTGGGTCTGTATAGTCCAGAAAGAGCCCCTCTGATTGGAAGGATGCAAATAAAATTCCTATATGCATACATTTTTGAGAAGTAGCAGAAACCATGTTTGAGTATTCCTAGCAATTCTTTCCTGTGGCATAATGCTCTGCCACTTCTTGCTTTCCCTGTCTCCTGACTTCCTTACTTTTGATGGGGAGCAATTTGACACAGAGCCAAATACAGTCTGCCAAGGCATGAGGGATAGGTGAAATGATATTGGCAACTACAGAAGGATGTAGACTGCTGATTGGCACAGAGATTCTGTGGTTGGCTATGTTAGCAAAGGAAATGCAGCTTAGCCACTCTTTCACATAGAAAAAATAACTGAGATGACCTATCAATATAAATGTCTTAAAAATTTGAAATTTTACTAAAATTCTACAATGGTGACACACTAGTTTAGATAGACTAGCTTATGCTGCAAAAATAACTTCAAAATCTCAATTGATAAACAGCAAATACACTGTTCACACAAGATCTGCCATATGCCCAATCCACTCGCCAGGGCAGCTCTCCTCCATGTTGTGGTTCAATAATTCCAGATGTTTCAGTCCTATAGCATCTCCATGATGACACATGAGCCTGTTGTCGCAGCAAGATAGAAGTAAAGAGAATTCTGGAGAGTTTCATACTGGCAATCAAATGTTCTGGCTTAGAAATAACACATGCCACTTTCTGTCACAGATGATTGGTCATGTATAGTCAAATCACCACCTAACTTCAGGAACCAAAAAGTACAATCCTTCTGTGAGCAATAACAGAGACAACTGGTGCAAAGTAAGTGATTGATATTAAAAATATAGATGGTGAAATGTCAATTTCAACTGTAAAAAGAAAGACTTACCAGAAACAATTAATGGAATGTGTAGAATCATTGAAGAAATGCACAAAACGCACATATTTTGTGGTATTGTGAAGTTACTGACATTTACAGGGGTATAAAAAGATAAAAGCTCCAGAGACTTTTTTTCCTTTCAAATTGATCTCTTTCTTCTGTTAAATATTCAAATACAGTACTTATTAAGGCATAGTAAGGAAGATCTTATTTGAGACCACTGCAATAGGTAGAAGGGCCACAGTAATGAGGTCTTGTAAAGAAGAGAGAGGCTGGGGTTAATTCTTTTTTTTTTTTCTTTGTTGGAAATTTTTAATGCATACCTTAATGGCTATCATTCTGACATGTATTTCATTGTGATATTTCCATATATTGCATTTCATTGTACATTGCTCACATAAGTTCCACCTTACCCTCTCATGACCCTCCTCCCCCATCCCTAACCCACCACAGTGATCTCCTTTTTACTTATGTGTCTTTTTGTGTGAATATTTATCTATATGCATGCATCCCAATTTTGATTTACGTCTCAACTTTTTTCTATAATGACCTATCTTTTTACATTATCAGCAGTATTACATGAGTGATCTATTCTGTGCACGTTATTGTCATCCTTTGAAATTACTGATATTATGATTAATTCCTGTGTTAACAAAGTTGAGCTGTTTACATTAAGGTTGACCTTTCCCCACTTCCTTCCTCCTTACTGGCCCTCCTCCCCCTCCCATCTTCTCCCATCATCACTTCCTTTTGCTAGATCCCTCCCTCCTTTTTTCCACTCCTTAAATTGTCCCTATTATGCTAAGTTTACATGAGGTTTTTATTATGTTCCAATTTATGTATAGGATATTTTCCTTCTTTTAAGTTTGATTCAGGTCCCATATATGAGTGAGAATATATGGTATTTCTCTTTTTGGGCTTGTATTCATTCACTTAATATAATTTTCTCCAATTCTATCCATTTTGCTGCAAATGATATTATTTCATTTTTTAATTGCTGAGTAGCATTCCATTGTGTATATGTATCATAATGTTTTCCATTCTTCTGTTTATGAGCACTTTGGTTGACTCCTTATCCTTGCTATTATGAAAAGTGCTGCATTGAACATGGAGATGCAGGTATCTCTGGTATGATGACTCATCTCCCTTTGGGTATATTCCCAGTAGTGGTATAACTGGGTTATATGGTAGATATATTTTTAGTTTTCTGAGGTAACTCCATATTGATTTCCAAAGTGGTTGAACCAATTTACAACTCCACCAGCAGTGTAAGAGGGTACCCTTTTCTCTGTAACCATGTCAGCATTTGTTGTTATCTATTTTATTGATCTTGGCCATTCTCACTGGAGTAAGGTGGAATCTCAGAGTTGTTTTATTTGCATTTCCCTAATGGCTAGGAATATTCAGCATTTTTTCATGTGCTTCATGGCCTTACAAGCTTCTTCATTTTAGAACTGAACAGTTCCTTTGCCCACTTGTGTACTGGGTAATTTGTTTTCTTGGGAAGTGCTTTCTTTAGTTCTTTATAAATTCTGGAAATTAGTCCTCTGTCTGACATAAAGGATATGAAAAATTTTTTCCATTGATTGTGGACTTCCTTGAATCTGTTAATTGTTTCCTTTGCTGTACAGAAGCTTTTTAATTTCATGTAAGCCCATTTGTCTATTCTTGTTGAGATTTCTTCAGTAATTAGAGTCCTATTAAGGAAATGGTTTCCTGTGCCTATATGTTGGAGTGTGTTGCCTAACTTTTTTCTAATAATTTTAATGTTTCTTGTTTTATGTTGAGGTCTTTTATCCATTTTGAATTAATTCTTGTGCATATTGAGAGGTTAGGGTCTGTTTTCATTTTTCTGCAAGAGGATATCCAACTTTACCAGCACCATTTATTGAAAAGGCTATCCTTTCTCCAAATACCTGTTTTGCTCCTTTGTGGGAAATCAGGTGGCTATAGACATGTTGATGTATCCTTAGATCTTCTATTGTGTTCCACTGGTCTTCAGGCCCATTTTTGTGCCAGTACCAAGCTGTTTTTGCTACTACAGCCCTGTAGTATAGATTAAAATCAGGATTGTGATCCCACCTGCACTATTTTTGAAGCTTATGTGTGTTTTGGGCTGGGATTTAGCTCAGTGGGTAGAGCACTGCGCTGCAGTCTCTGAAGTCCTGAGTTTGATTCCCAGTACTGCAAAAATGGGAGAAGGGCCTGGCAATCCACTCCCAAGGCAATCCTGAAACAGCCATTGAAAACCGTATGAGCATCGCTATGAGTTGGATACCGACTTGACGGCACCTAACAACAACAACAACAACATGTGTTTTAGCTATACATGGTCTTTGTGTTTAATAGAACATATTCTGTAAGACATAGAAAATCAATTAATTAACAGAAACAAATTAACGTAGAAAATGATAGTTTTATGAAAAAAATTCAGCTAATTGGTATCATAGAATCTTTGACCTGGATATTTTCCAAAAATTACTCTATAAGACAGTGTTTAGAACAGTCTTAGAGATAAATATCATAGGTTAGATTTTTTTCTCCTTGAAATGTTGATTCTTAGGACTACCTTCAGATTGGATTTGGGGTTTGCTTCTTTATTAACTTAAGGAGAGGTTGATGTGATTTAGCAAACTAGGTGGTAAACAATAAGGTATACCTAATTTTCTTCAGAATTCTATTAGTCCTTTCTTATTATAACTTCAAAATTCTATGGACTTTTTTATACAATTTTTATATAGTTTAATTTGTGTGACAATTATTTCTTGTAAATTAATCTCTGGATTTAAATCTTAAAAGGACATGATAATAAATGTATGTTTCAAGAAGATAATTGGCATCACAGGGTTGTGAAGTTGTTTTTCATTCTATTTTACAACTGCATAATAAACAACTCTAAACTCTCTTGAGTTACCTACAATTAGTTAATCATATAATAGATTATTACCATAAATTAGAATCATTGCTCTGCCTTCTTCAGTGGAATTAAATTAAAAGAAATTAGACATTTAAGTCTCTAGTTCAATATTTCCTCTCATCTACAAGAAATATTGCTTGGAGAACTGCCACATCTGCCTTTAACTATTTAACTCAATGATGATTCTATCTTTTTATTTAGAAATTCAGTGTTTATTCATGGAATATTCATGTCGCAATATTAAAGTGATTATCTGGTTGCTTTATCTGAGTTCAAAATGCCATCTGCTATAAATCTAGCCTTCTTAGAACTTAGTAACACTTAGAAGATCATCAATCAATAATCAAATTATCAGGAGATTTTTATTAACATAACTATCATATTAATCAGCTTCATATTTACTCATATTTAAAATTAAAATAGCATTATGTATGTGAAAGAAATGACAACTGCAGTTCATCAAGATGATTTTTGCACCTATAAATTTATTATATCTTTTAAGTAATTTCATTATATAATCATTTACATTATCATACATTATTACACAAAATCCTTTTTTAGGGTAAGCTAATATTTATATTTGAAGATTTAAAGTTTGTGAATAACATTTTTAAATAATTTTGAAAATGTATAAAGTAAATTTTTATACTTTATATTTTAAGTCACTAATCAGTATTTTACTTACTAAGTTTAGCTTTAAATCATTGGCCAATGTGATCCTAGATT
>VMDO01019035.1:0-13323 GCA_007922755.1 Pedetes capensis | reverse complement strand
TATAATTTAAGCAATATGTGCATTTACTGGTATATATATCTGTGATATTTTATATAATTAGAAAAGAGAGGTCTAAAAATTACATAGTATATCTTTATCTTGGATATATTTTATCCCTGATGCATTTTTAGAGAAACCTTTTCCATCATAATATATAATTCTTTTCATTTTATATTATGAAAATAACTTTTACACTTACTTTATTTGACATTTTCAATGATTCTATGAGGTACAGCACTTGAAAACCCTATCAAAAGAGAAAGACTGATATACCAGGCATGGCACAGTGTCAGGCAGTGTTTCATTCTGTTGTACATAAGGTCACTATAGGTCAAACCTGACTCAACATCACTTAACAACAACAATGAGGTACCTGAAACTGATTTTATTATTTCCAACTTGCAGATAAGAAAAAGTTCTATGGAAATTAATTTACAGATTTCATTTGACTAGTATTTTTTACAGGAAACAACTCTAACTTAGATTTTACATAATTCCTTAAATATATGTACTTTCCTTAGATTTCAGTTGCTGAGACTTCAGCTATCTGACAAGTTTGAGAAAATTGTGTGTTCTCAGACATTACTTATTATCATAAGAGTGGGACCAATGCTCTTTACAACTTTCTGCATCCTAAATGGAAGTTGGGTATCTCCAAGAATTTATTTTTGATCTTCTCTCTCTCTCTCTCTCCCATCTTCAATAATAAAGAAACTGAAG
Organism: Pedetes capensis; assembly: GCA_007922755.1. Classification (NCBI taxonomy): domain Eukaryota; kingdom Metazoa; phylum Chordata; class Mammalia; order Rodentia; family Pedetidae; genus Pedetes; species Pedetes capensis. Next base: position 12,603 of record VMDO01019035.1, on the reverse strand, counting down.
TTCTTTATTTTTGTTAAACAATGTATGAGATGTTTTACTGCAGCATAATAAATTACCATTAATTGAGCAGATTAATGTAATACAGTAATGATCTTATAGTTTCTGTGAGTGAGGAATCTGCCTAACTGGGCTAAGGTTCACTTTAGGCTTCGTTCAAGTTGTCAGTTGTGGCTATATTATGATATGGATCGAAACATTCCCCAGAGGTCATGTGATTGAACATTTAGTCCTTTTTACCTGGACCTGTAGTTTTTGTCACTCTCCCTGATTTCTGCTTTCTGATCCCAATAATGGTGGTACTCTACTATGGACACATTCATGCCTGCTGCCTGTCAGTTTACCCATCCCATCATTATGGATTAATTTTCTGACTGTGATCCCCCAATAACTATTTCCTTCCATACGTTTGCTTCAGTGGGTTTGGCTTTCATAGCAATGTACTAGTTGAATAATACAAGTTGCACTCTTACAAATGAGACACTGGATCCTCATCTAAACTCATTGTTTGTTAGTGGAATTCAGTTTATTGCTACTGTAAAATTGAAGTTCTCAGCTCCTAGAGATCACCAAGGGGTTCAGGTTTAGCTCAGTTAGTAAAGTGCTTGCCCTTTGCACTCTAAGGCCCTGGGTTTCATCTTGAAAACATGAACCATTGAAAACCCTATGAATAACAGAGAAGCACTGATATAGTGTCAGGCATACCACAGTGTCAGAAAGTATTTTGTCTTGTTGTACATAGGATTGTTATGTGTCAGAACTGACAGGATGGTTGGCATGTAACAACAGCAACAACAGAGATCACCAGGTCATCCCTGGTATTTGGTCAACTACAGAAAGTGATATGATGAGTTGTTTCTTCTAGGTTGGAAGGATACTCTTACACCTTTCTAGCAAAAGGGAGTTTTATATAGAATAATATAATCACCCCAGTGGTTATCCTACCACCTGTGAAACAAAGGAGGATCTACTTATCATATTCATAAGCACTACTTAGTGAAGAAGGCATTATGTAAAGTATATGTAGAGAGATATGTAGAGAGCATATGTAGAGAGATGAGATCATTGGGGGCCCTTCTTAATTCTGCCTACTATGGTGATTATTTTCGCAAAAGACCGCATAAATCTTTACAACAACATTGTGCTAAATTTTTTATATTGGAAAATTGACATATTCATCTTTATAATAAATGGTTGAAATATATTTTTAAATATTTTGCAAAAATTGTCCAATAGAAATAAGGATATAAAATACAAGATTTTTGTTTTGATTTTTGTTACATATTCCAGTAACAAAACATATTCTAGTAATATTCTAGTATTTGAGAATTATGATACAAATAAAATTTTTAATTTCAAGTATACATAAACAGAAGTGACTTTAGGTTTATTTCTTTAATGAAGTAAAACACTGAATGTTATACATTCTATTTTAGGATTAGCTTTTTGCTTTTAGGTACCATCGAGTTGGTATCTGACTCATAGCAACCCTACATACAACAGGCAAAACACTATTGTTACTGCTTCTCTGCTATTCATAGTGTTTTCAACAGCTGATTGTTTTCTGGGAGTGGGTTGCTAGTTCCTTCTCCCAAGCCCACAATACCTGGTGTTCCCAAGTGGTCTCCCATCTAAGTACTAACCAGGGCCAACCCTGGTTGGCTTCCAAGATCTGACAGAATCCGACACCACAGTGCTATGAGTGCAGGCAGGAATACCTTTAGGACTGCTTTATCAAGATATGTACTTTTTGGACAGAAACATTAATTTTATTTCTCATTTTAGAATATATTTTTTATTAGACATTCATTTACCACTCCACATATATTATTTTGGTGATATATACATATGCAAAATCTTTTTGAAAGATGCACAATTATTTTGTCAAACTTTCCAATAGAAAACTAAAGCATGGCTATTTTTAAAAATTCCCAACTCACCCCCTTAATACATGACATATTTGAACTCAGGGCATCTAATTACTGTGTTAATTTGTATTATACTGACATGCTAGAGAAAATGTACTTTCAGTTTTGATAGCCTCTTTGATCAAGTCTTAATCAGATATACATTTTATAATTTGTTTTTGTCTTTGTTTAATTACCCAATATGTGAGGTGATATATTGAAAATCTTCTCTTTGTTTTCCCTGAAGCTATGTGATTTATATTTTCTATAAAACACATATTCATTTTCTTTGCCATTTCTTCTCTCTATTGAGGTATTTAAAATTTTATTTTCATGTAGAAGCACAATATGAGAACTTTAGAAATGCTGCAGCATCCTGCAGTACCTTAGGTGTGGCAACATACTGATTCTCAGTTATCAGGTGAAGAAAACACTTGGGTTCTTGGTCTAACTTCATTCTTTCCATACCTTTACCTAAGAGTGTCAGAACTGGTCAGGGTAGTATATAGCTATAATCCCAGCACATAGAAGACTGAGGCAGAAGGATTACAAGGTCAGCCTGGGCTAGACACAAAGACTCTTTCTCAGAAATAAAGCAAAACAAAACAAAAACAGTGTCCGTATGGAAAATTAGAGAAGTAAGCTCTTGATTCCAAAGGTTGTAAATATTTTTTCTCCTCTTGTATTGCATGCATGTTTTGTGCTTAAGATTTTCATGGAATTGGCATATCTCCTATTATCCAACATTACTGACATGGTATTTTACTCCACTTCCTTAATCAAATATCCCAACACAATTTATTAAACATTCCATTCTTTCCTTCAATGAAGTAAAGTATATTCATTGAAAAGTCTAGAATATATTTTGGCTTTTTGATTGATATTCAGCTCTGCTCCTTGGGCTTACTGGTTTATTCATATGTCATTAGAAAGTTTTTGAAATTACTGAGTTGTGTTGTTGTTAGGTGCCATCGAGTCGGTATCCGACTGAGACTCATAGCAACCCTCATAGGGTTTTCAATGGCTGACTGTTTCAGGATTGCCTTGGGAGTGGGTTGCCAGGCCCTTCTCCCATTTTTGTGGTGCTGGGAATTGAACTCAGGGCCTCAGAGACTGCAGCGCAGCGCTCTACTAACTGAACTAAATCCCAGCCGAAATTACTGAGACTGTATAACTAATAGAAAGAGCATCCCTGTTTATGCTTTCTTTTCATGACTTTAAAAGTAGTTTTCTTTTCCTTTTCCATATAAAGTCACATTTTTTCTTTCAGTGCTCTCCCTTCTTACCTCAAAACTTTTCTGATTTTTTTTTATTTAGATCATCCTAAATATATGACCAACTCATGATGAATTATTACCCCTTTCTGTATTTAGCATTGAGGATATATATCTTTTTTAGTTAAATGCTTGGTCTTTATACTTACTTAACTTTTATGCATAGATGTTATTTCTCATTTCCAAAGAAGATGGCATATCTTTCTGTAGGTACTATTAATTGTTACCTTCAGAAGCTTTTTAAAGTTTTAAACTTCTTTGTTCCATAGCTTACTAATATTCTGGTACATGGTAAGTTAGAACATAGTGGTGGTAGAATCATGTGTCAGTGGCTACTTATCTCATGAGTTCAGGAAAGAGAAAGGAAAATAAAGGAAAAGCAGAGCAGAGTATCTTAATACACCCATGCTCTTCAGGTTGTCCCTGCATCCTAAAGTTTTTAGTACCTCCCAAGAGGAGAGTATGGCTTGAACACATAAGCCTGTGGGAGACATAACTTTTCGCTTGGGGCCTCCAAAGCTCATGGCGATCTCATAATGCAAAATGCATTTAGCCCATCTCTGAGAGTTCTTAAATTCTTAACAGTTCTATATTTGCTCAAAATTTCAAGTGAAAGAATACTCTGAAATTCAGGGCAAAATATTAGATATGAGCCACTGAAAATTAAAAAAAAAAGTAGTTACTTTCAATATACACTAGGACAGAGTAAACATTCTCATTCCAAAAGACAAGAATAAATTCATTGAAAGGAAGATGGAGAAATGCAAGGCTGAAACACAGCGGGGCAAACAAAATCCCCAGTGACTTATATTCTCCAGCTAAACCCTATCTCCTAAAGTTTCTAGCATCTTCCAAAATAGCAGCACTGGAAACTGAGGGTTTCACACATGATTTTGTGTGGGACACATCATATTCAAGTAATAACTGATATGCAGAGATTATTTTTTCTTTCAGAAGAGAAAACACTTGTGGAGAATAAAAAAATATAAAAATTAATTTTTGTAATCTAATATATGCAAATTAAAATGAGAAAAACATCATTTTACATTCTTGAAAATGATTCAGAAATTACTTTATTGAGTATTCATTAAATGTGAAGATTGTGCTAAGAATTACAGGGGCTTTAAAGTTAGAAAATGTAAAGCAGATGTACTGCCATTGCCAAGTATACAAAATGGTAGAGGAAAACTAATTTTCACATAGACTATTAAAATGTAATCTCATTTAGGGGATATATTATTAATAATAAAATATTGGGGTAATAAAAATAATGTTTGAAAAAAGAGATCTATTATTTAAATAATTTTTGAGAAATTAATAAAATATAATAAATTTTCCCACCTGTACAAACTGAAATTCATCTCAAACATTTTTATATTCTGCTCTTTTGAGAAGTAATTCCTTCTGTTTTGAATAAAGTATCAGCCCTTATAGCATAAAAATTATTCCTGTATGTCTGTGTCTCCCATCACATGGTAAAAATATTAAAAATAGCAACTCTGCTTTGTCATCTTGGAAAGAAAATCCATCATTGTTTCTGTCCTACAATACATTTTGATTGCATGTATAAAATGAAGAAAATCATTTAGTGAATGTGATATAAATTAAATACCAGTGGGGGAAATCTCTACTTCCTTTGGTAGACAGTGAAAAATCAGTGAAGATGGAGTGACATCATCAAAACCGTATTTTAAGAAGATTAATTTGCCTGCACTGTATTTGATAGAATGGAGAAAGGAAAAGATTGAGCTACAAAGCAATTAACATAGTCCATTATGAGAGAAAAAAATAATGAAACAAGGATAGCAACAGAGAAGTAAAGATGATGGGACTATTCAGCAGGTGAATGGAACATTAAATTGAGTGTTGATGGGTGTGAGAAAACAAAACAAGGAAGGATGAACAGTATTTGTTTAGGATGAAAGTTTTCTTTGGAGTAATGAGTGAGTCATTCTAACTTTTAGCATATTAGAAAAGGAAATTAATCTAGTAAACGAGTTAAGTAGAAGCAAATACGCTGACACAATTAAAGTGTGTCAATAGTTATCTACAGCTGCTCAGAATAGTAAGGAGTAAAAATATCAATTCTCCATGAAAATATGCCAATTATTCAGTGCAAAAATTATTTTTGGAAGATGAATATTGTAAATTATTATACTAACAAAAGAGTAAATAGAATTGGAAAATAGGAGGAGCAGATGTTATCTTTTGTTTCTTACTTGTAGGAGCCAGGATATCCTGTGCTTTCATCATTATAATTTCAATTATTTTTGCCCACCATCCACAAGGTATCAGGTGTTTGAATTTAATCTAAATATTGGGTAGGAGAACTTTCAACAAAAACTGGCACCTTACTCTGGAAGCATTGATACATGAATAAAAATCAATGACCTTTGCGTTTTCAAATTCCTCATATATAATTGACCAATATGATGTGGGATATCTGCAATATATTTTGAGACTTTAAAAAATTCAAAAATTCTTCTCTTTCATTTTCAATTTCTGTCTACATGCATAATCGATGTACCTAACTCTGTTTTATATCTATTTTAAGGATAATATATTTTAAGTTTATCTCATATGTGTATGCTATATTTTAATATATACATTAATTATTTTAACATACGTCATGAAACTACAAGGAGACTATTTGGGGAAAAAAGGGACTACAGAGAGGGGAGAAGAGAAAATAAGAAAGGGCAACAAGCAAAAGAAAGAAATATCACATCTTTCCTCTCACAGACAGAATCTAGATGTATACATGTTTGTGTATATGTGTGTGTGTGTGTGCATGTGTGTTTGTATGGGATGCAAGAAGAAGGACAATTTGTGGGAAAGAAGGGAATTAGCAGAGGGGAAAGGGGACATGAGAGGGTAGTGGGGAGTGAACATGAGCGATGTATGATGATATGCATGCATGGAAATGTCATATATGTATGTCTGTACACACACACACACACACACACACACACACACACACACACACACACACATTTTTTAAGCCAGGACATGGTGCATGCTTTGAAAGAGCATGCACTCTATCATGGAGTGGCACCTTCAGGCTCTTTTCTATTTTTTTTTTTTTAGACTTGAGACAAGGACTTCCTAAATTACATAGATTGTTTCTGGCTTTGAACTCATGATTTTCCTGCCTCTGCCTTCAGAGTTGCTGATATTTCAGCTAATTTGAAGAGCTTTTATAAATGCTACTTTTTTTCAGTACTGGAGTATTGGGGTTGAACAAAGAGCCTCCCAAATGTTTTGCCTGCATTTTATCACTGAGGTGCACATTCAGCCCATTTTTTTACTTTTTTATATATGTGAGACAGAGTGTTACTAAGTTATGCAGCCTGCCTCTGGCCTCAAATTTGAGATCCTCTTGCCTCTGCCTCCAGCATTGCTGTGATTACAGGCATGTGCCACCACTCCTGATTAAAGGCTTCTTTTATGTTGCAGATGTGTACTATTTCAATGTAAAATTCAACAGATCATCATGGTGAATTATCATGCTCTATTATGAAATCACCTGCATATATTTAATTGTTCATAATTCAAATATAATTCCATTATTTTTTTATCAGAAAAATACTGAATTTAAAGCCAAAATAACTAATTTCTATTAAAATGTTATAAAATGTAACATGGGAGAAGGACCTGGCAATCCACTTCCAAGGTAATCCCGAAACAGTCAGCCATTAAAAACTCTATGAGGGTCTCTAAGAGTCGGATAGCGACTCTATGGCACCCAACAACAACAACAACAACAACAACAACAACAACAACGTTTTTCTATTTTTAATGTATGGAAATGGGATTTGTCTACAATTCAAAAAAGGGGCTGGGATTTAGCTCAGTTCTTAGAGCATTGCTCTGCAGTCTCTGAGATCCCGAGTTCGATTCCCAGCACCGCAAAAATGGGAGAAGGAAAGGGCAATCCTCTCCTGAGGCAATCCCGAAACAATCAACCATTGAAAACCCCATAAGGGTCGCTATGAGTTGGACAGGAATTGGCAGTACCTAACAACAACAACAACTTCAAAAAAAGAAGAGAAAAGAAAGGGTTAGTTGATGGTAGATACTTGAATAAGAGATCCACTACTTTGGGTAAAACTCACTGTAGTAGCACTTCTAGCATCATAGTAATTATCAGTATTTTAAAAATGTTTTTAGTTTTAATGCCTTCTGTATATAATTATCTCTTTAGACAAACTATATATTCATCACCATTGAGCCACTGAGATAAAGATGATCCATCAAACATACTACAGTGTAAGTCATCTCTGACTATATCTACTCTTGCCACTTTATTTTTTCTGTCCTGGACGCCTGAACTCAAAGACTCACACATACGACTGATATTGGCCTACCATGGAGGTGCACTCTCAATGCTCCATTTTGAATATTTATTTATGTGTTTACTTGTTTGTTTGTTTAATCATGAAATAGGATCTTTAAATTACACACACTGCCTCTGGCCAGGAACTCATGACTCTCCTGCCTCTGTATCCTGAGTGATTGAGATTACAGGCTTGTGCCTCCTTGCCTGGCTTCTTGTCACTTTTGAATTACATTTTCCCCTATTCCACTATTATTATGAAACAACACTAACAAGCAAAACTATCTTCTTTTGAAATAACACCAAACAATACTTTTGAACTTTTTATCAATGTATCTTTTCTTTAGATTTGTTTTATAAATCTAAGTTTGTATTTTCAGTCTTTAAGCACGTTACTTTTAAGGCAATTTTGTATTTGAGCTTACCTTCTAATTCAAGAATTGAATCATGATCACAATTAAGGGTTACAAAAATAAATAAATTATGGTCATTGCCACTATGAAAGATTTAATATTTCTACATATGAAATCTTTACTCTAAATTTCAAAGAATTTTGAGTGCTTAAGAACTTGGAATAAGCTAGATCTTAAATACCATTTCTAATACACACTTGTTGTTGTTAGGTGCTGTCAAGTCGGGTCAAACTCATAGCGACCCTCATAGGGTTTTCAATGGATGATTGTTTCAGGACTGGCTTGGGAGTGGATTGCCACATCCTTCTCCCATAATACACCACTTACTTTTCTATAAATTATGTAAAATATCTTACCGTATTTTAACTAACAAACACTACACGTTATTTGATAATCCTCTGTTGTTGCTTTAATATTCTCAGTATGGTTCAGAGTGACTCATTATGACCAGTGCCCCTTGCTGAAGATGTATTAATCCTCTCTGAGTACCAGTCGAACAGGATCACAGAAGGAAGCCCTGAAGTGCATGGTATAATTAGCTCAATTAGTCTTTCTCTATGTGTTAATGTGATTTTTTTCTTTTTAAAAAACAGTATATGTATATATATTAGATTAATTTGTCTAACTCAGAAACACATAGACTTACTTTTATGTTAACCATGAAGCATTAGAGTAATTTTATATATTAAAGAATTTTTGTAAGGCATAGCTTGAGGAATTAAACATACATATGTGTGTATGTATGTATATATATGTATGTGTGTATATATATGTATGTGTGTATATATATGTATGTATATATATATATATATATATATATACATATATATATATATATATATTACTTGGTTAGTTAAAATAAAATGTAGTTTTTCATCAGTAAGCCTGTGACTTTATTTGCATTTTTTTACCACAGTGGCACTATATTCTGAGGAACTCTATATTTTCAGGTTTTCATTACACATAGCTTGCAATAAAAGAGAATGTAAATTTTCTAATATCTTTAAAATCTTTCTTATATATTTACAGGCAAATTAATGTTTCTATTATATTAGATATCCAGACTATTGTAACAATATGTTTTAAAATAAATGTGGAACAGGGCGTGGTAGCACACACCTTGGCGACTTGGGAGGTAAAGAGAGGAAGATCATGTTTGAAGCCAGAGATAGCCTGCAATTGTTAGTTAGATCCTATCTCAAGATAAAAAAAATAAAACAAAAAAACCAAAAAGGGTCTGAGGTTGCAGCTCAGTCATAGAGCACTTGCAAAGTATGCACAAAGCCCAGGGTTCAACCCCTCTTAGTACCCTAAATAACATAAAATAAGTTAAAATAACTGTGGAAAATATATAAATGTAAATGTTGCTCTATTCTCCTTTCTATCCTTATGGCTTTGGTCTCTTATGTCAAGTAACATAAACATATGTAAGCACACACACAAACATATATTTATATATAACTTCGCTGTGCATATACAGATAGATTCACATAGCGTAAATACATTAACTATAAACATAGATTGTGTACATTATGTATCTTTTTATCTATACATACAAACACATTTAATGTCACTCTTTAAAAATATAAATATGTGTTTTTTCTCTGTCAAAGATAAAAAATGTGTAAACAATAATAAAACAATTTTTCTTTACTGCTGAAGAATGAAGAAGGTGCAACATGATTAGTTTGACATTCTTCCTTTTTTTTTAAAGCCTAACAATACAAAAACCAGAAGCTTACAAGATGATTTCCCAAAATGGAAGCAGTAACAAACTGTGATTTTGCAGCATAAACATATTTTCCTGGTACTTGTGGAATTGTCACATATTTAATGCATGATTTACACAATTTACAAAATCTGGACTTTTGATCCATTATTCTATAATTAAAACCATAACAAAAGTTCAGTGGTATGCAACATTATCTAATTCTCAACATTGAACTAAATACTTTTTAGAACACATGACTAGGTAACACAAACAATATTTTTTGGTTAGAGAATATTTCAAAAGAATGTACGAACTAATCAAAATGATTCCTTAAAAGAACTGACCAACTAACTAGGTAGTGAATAAGTATAACTCCATAGTTGAGAATAGAAATCAATAGAAATTCAAAGTTATTAATTTGGGAGTTATTTTGCCTTTGTAAAATTGCTAGTCACAAAAATAGGATGAGAGATTTTATAATGTTTTTCACAATCTTAAGAATCTACAAAAAACACAAATTAAACTCTATGAAAATACAACAAAAAAGAGGAAAAAGGGAAAAATCATGGTATAGCTCATGGTTACATAGACTTATCATACATGATAATTAAAATTCTTATTTTTTTGTTTATTTTTTTCAGTAAAACTTTAAGGAGATGAAAGTATAAGCAATTCTGATTTGATAGTTGCATAAGGTAAATATGGACTAATTTATTACTTTGTACTTCACAAACGTGTAAATAAAATACTAATAAAATAATAAAATACTAATAAAAATCAACAAAGTATAGTAAACTCTCATCACTTTAGAATGGAATCTTAAAAATCTACATCTAAGAAAAAAGGAGGAATTTAAAAAATTGCAAAAACAAAACTCAAATTAGTAGAGCTCATCCACGAGTCTTTAGGGTAACCCAGAAAAGTTTCATCCTTGTTAAGGAGATTGTCTTGTTATTACATTTAAGTATTTGTCAGAAGCAAATAGTATTCTTGTCTGAAAGAAAATAACATTATCATAGGCCTCAAAAAATTCTACACTTTCTTCAATAAAAGACACACCCCACAATGAATGATTCCCAATATTGGAATTAAGAATTAACTTCAAAATAACCACTTTGTTTTAATTCAAGAAGACAGTGTTTAAATAGGGAATTGTAAACCATAGAAATATAACAGTAGCTTTGAAGAGGCACTAAATAGAGATTTTAACCTAAATATATTAACTAAAATCAAGATATCTCTGAATATGATTAACGTTCGTAGTTAGGTGCCGTCGAGTCGGTATCTGACTCATAGTGACCCTCATAGGGTTTTCAATGGCCGACTGTTTCGGGATTACCTTGGGAGTGGATTGCCAGGTCCTTCTCCCATTTTTGCGGTGCTGGGAATTGAACTCAGGACCTCAGAGACTGCAGCACAGCGCTCTACCAACTGAGCTAAATCCCAGCCCAATATTATTAACAGTAAATGAAATATTCAGATAAAGTTAAATGATCAAAGAGATATAAGAAATTCCTTATATTTTTAATATCTCTGAAAAAGAGAGCAATTGAGTTTTAAAATTACTTAAAACTGTGTTAATGGACACTTGTGGAATGAAGATAAAGAAGAGTGTGGAACAATACTTGTAGACTAAAATATATGTTGCTGTTTTGGGTCCAACTCATAGCCACCCCATGTATAAGAGAATGTAACATTCCCCAACACTCTGCCATGCCCTGCACTGTTGTCAGTGCTTCTCTGATATCCATAGGGTTTTCAATGGCTGATTGTTTTGGGAGTGGGCTTCCAGGTTCTTTTCCCAAGTCTACACTACCTCATATTCCCAGGTGTTCTCACAAACAAGGATTCATAAGGCCAATGTTCCTTAACTTCTGAGATCAGGAGGAATCAGATGCCATGGAGGTATATTAGAAATTCTTTGTATTTTGAATAACAAGGTATATATCTGAATTATTTGTGGTAAAAGAGAGCAATTGAGTTTTAAAACTGCTTACAGCTGTGTTAATGGACATATGTAAGTACTTTTGGCATGAAACCAAAACACTATGGAAGGATACTTGTAGCCTTAAATACATACATAAGAAAAATATTAAAACATTTGATCAATGATATTTTCATCAGATGTATGTGAAAAGATCACTCATAAAATGATTAATGAGCAAAATCATCTATGATTCTTTAAAAAGACTAAGTAAAACTAATGATGGAAGATAGGAGGACATTAACAACATGAAGTCTTAGATGGGACTCATTCCTCTAGATTCTGTATGTGACCATATCTTTGAAAATTTAAGAAATGAACAAATTCCTAGAGAAACATACAAGTATAACTTACCAGGCCTGCAGCCATACTACTGTGGCATCTCATCCTGTCAAGTCTCTGAGCTGAAGCAGGATCAGGCCTGGTTAGAATGTGGATGAGAAAATGCCTGGGAATACTGGGCATTGTAGACTTAGGGAGAAGTACCTGGCAGCCCACTCCCACAAAACACTCAACAATTTAAAACCCTATGAATAGCAGAGAAGCACTGACAATAGCGCTGAGCATGGCACAGTGTTCAGTAGTGTTTCCTCTGTTGTTCACATAGTTGCTTTGAGTTGGACCCAATTTGACAGCACCTGCAATAGTAATCACAATAACTTACCTGAGTTAATTCAATGGTATATAGAAAATCTAAATATTTTCAGAACTAATTATGGACATTTTAAAATATGTCATAAAAATAAATTTTATAGCCGGACTTGGTGGTGCACACCTGTAATCCCAGTGGCTTGGGAGGTGAAGTCAGGAGGATCACAAGTTCAAGACCAGAGGCAGTCTGCATAATTTAGCGAGACTCTGTCTCAAAAAGTAAAAAAATGGACTGGGAGTGCAGCTCAGTGGTCCAGCACTTGCAGAGCATGCAAGCTCAAGGCCCTGGGTTCAAATCCCATTGCCGTAAAATATATATATATATATATA
>VMDO01019034.1:0-40655 GCA_007922755.1 Pedetes capensis | reverse complement strand
ACACATTTCAAGAATGCACATTTACCATAAAATTTGTGGTCATATAGGCCTGCACTGTCCAAGGCAGTAGCTACTGGTCATGTGTAGCTATTGAATACTTGAAATGTGACTAGTGCTATCCAGAACCTGGGTTTTAAATTTTATTTACTTTTTTATTATTTTAAATGTTAATTTAATAAATGATAGTACATTTATTGGTAAAAGTTTAAAGGTGTTTGAGATAACTTGGTTATATGAATCAATTTTTAAATGTATATTTTATGAAATCTAAATGTAAGTCAAGTATTTTTGAGGAAAATTTGGCATCTAAATGCAATATGCTACAAGTATAAAATATGTACTGGATTTTGAAGACTCAGTACAAAAATAGAATATAAATTATCTCAATGATTTTATACTGAATTGGTATGATAATATTTTGGAAAGTTGTATTAAGTAAAATATTATTAAAATTAACTTCACTCTCTATGTTTTACTTTTTTAAAGTATGGATACTTGAAGATTTAAGACTATATACGTCAATTACATTATATTTCTTTGGGGCATCACTACTGTATACCAATAGTTTTCACATTTGACTAGCTACCAGAAGGCTTTTATAATGGCAAACTTTTATAAAATTGTAGACTTCCAGGTCCCTCCCAGGCTTATGAAATTAGTTTCTATAATGAGGAGTCTAGGATTTTTTATATTCACAAAACTTTGTAGATGATTCTGATGTATCACTCCTTTTGAGAACTTCTGATTTAGACCACAGATTCTCATAATGCAGTCCCTTACAACTCAGAAGTATCTATATTCCTTTAAGACACAAGCTAATTGTTAAAGTTTGTTTCTGTTTAAATTGTGGCATTTGAAGAGAGTTGGTGTTGCTTATTTTAGATTCATTTATTGATATATTCACTCAGCATTTATCTTGAGTAATGTAATTAATTGTCACAACAATGCAAAAAAGTGGCCATTAGTATTCCTTCTATGGCCCAGGGAACTGAAAGTCTTTATACATTGGAAACTTTTATGGTGTCAGGTCAAGGATTCAAATCCTAGACAGCTAACCATCTGAACCAGTATATCTTTGCTACAGAGATATCTGGCAGTGTGAGTTTGTGAAAAAACCAATCTGATATTATTACTGACAGTAACTAACATTTTTAAAGTACTAGCTATTATACTTAGCACTTCACATGGATCCTCTCAATTAATTCTTACAATACCCTAATGAGGTTTTTTTTTTTCCATTTTGTGTTTGTTATTTTTATTATTCCCAACTTACAGATGAGCAAACCATGCCTTAAGTAAGTGGCTGTTACAGACTGCACTTATGTAACCCTCAAATTTATATGTTGAAGCTTAACTCTAATGAGCACTATATTTGGAAGCTGGACCTTTAAATAGGTAATTAGGTTCAATCAGATCAGAAGGATAGGGCTCTAATCTAAAATGACTGGTATCATTACAAAGAAAGACACACCAGGGAGGCATGAACAAGAGAAAAGGCAAAAAGGCCATGGGAAGACACAGTGAGAAGGTAGCCTTCTGCAAGCCAAGGAGAGAGGCCTCAGTAGAAACCAAATCTACCAACACCCTGATATTTGACTTCCAGCCTTCAAGACTGTGTGAAAATAAATTTATGTTATTTAAACCATCACATCTCTGGTATTTTGTTATGGCAGCCCAGGCAGACTTACCAGAGGTTGTGTCACTAGTGGTGGTACAGTTGGACCATCAGCCCATCAGTGTGACTTCAAAGCCCATACTCAGAACCACTTTGTAGTCTGCCTTTCTTACAGTGCTGGGCAGTTCTTCTCAAGATCTGGGAGGCACTGACATATTGGTAATATAAGCCATGGAATGGATGCCCTACCTCAAAACATATTTATTCTGTCCTCTCTAGATTATAAGCCCCGTGGGAGCTGGCTTCTGGTCAGTTTTGTTCACCACTGTTACTCTGGTGCCTAAAGTGATACCTGGTAATGTGGAATCAGTAGGTGCTTAAGTGGATATTTGTTGAATGCATGAAGTTAAAAAAAAAAAAAAAAGAGAGAGAGAAGGCGGAATGACAGACAGACAGGGAGTCCTGTGACTCAACACTAAAGAATACCCACATTTAATGGACAGGCACAAGAAGGACAGCCTGCAAAAGAGACGATGTCACAAGGTCCCAAGTTTGGATTTGATAGGCTGGGTTTCTGGGAGCCACAGTAGAACTTAGAAACAAACAAAAAGTAAGTGATTTTGCAAGGTAGAGGCAAAGAAGGAGAGAAACATCTGGAGTCAGGGAGACCAGCTTGGAGACTGAGCACCGGTACAGAGGTGGAGGTCTGGACTCAGGTGGTAGAGGAGGAAATGGAGAGCAAAAGGGCCTGTAAGATGCTACAAGTGAAGGCATGACAGGCAACACTTCGTAACAGGTGACAGACAGGATCAGGGAGAAGAAAGAGTCAAGGACAAGCCACAGTACTTTGCCTGGGACCTGCTGAGGCCCCCGAGGCCAAGCGACTTGTTCAGAGCCACACGGTTCTCATTTGAGGAGTCGTTTATTTATTTAACTTCTGTTTATTGAGAGTATGTTCTGTGAGGAGCTTTGAATCTTGGGTTGGGATTTGGTTTACACTTCTGGACTGATAAATTTCGACTTGTCAGTTCAGCCAAAGGAATATCACTACTCATACTTGACAACTTCTAAAGAATGTAATTAAAAATGGGACTGGTGACAGCACATAAAACGACGTTTCTGAAGTTGGCATATTTTTGGTCCCCAAAGCTATTTTGAATTCGAATGTTAGAAATGCTTCCCTCAACTTCCACAGGAGTACAAAGAAAGGCTTTTCCCAGTCTGAAGAATGACTTTTCAAATCTGCTGTAGAAAAATACCACAGAGAAAAATATAGAAAACAGCTGGCCTTCTTACCAATTTCAGAGCAGGAGAGGAATTTCAGTAGAGCATAAAAACAGCCTTCTCTCCTAAAAGAAAGCACAACAAGAAAAATAATCCTCACCGTGTAGCCCTTTGCAGTTATTTTCTGTCGAGTATTAGATAGAGACCAGAGGGTTTAACATTGTTTTGATACCCTTGCAATTGGCGGGTGGCCTGCCAGAGGAAGTTGGAAACGAACTGACCAGCTTTATGCTTCCAGGTGGCTCTTGTGACACATTTTCTGCACTGTTGTTATCAGTCATTTAATTCCCTACTGAATATTGAGTGGTGTTTTTAGTTTACAGCCCATTTGCAGTGTCTGTTTCCTATTTTTCGTTATCCACATTAAGAAAAAAAATAAAGAAAAAAAGGGCAACATGGGAAGCACTTTTGCAAATGTGAATTTAACAGTAAAGAGCACAGTCAAAAGTAACACAGCCAATAACAATAAAGTGACTTAAACATAGGCCATTGGGATAATGTTAACCTAAGGGGAAATTTGAGAAGGCATTTTGTGAGGACTTGCTAATAAAAGCAACTGGGCAGTTTAAAAAATACTTAATCTGGGAAAGAGTAAGGAAGCAAAGTTATTTTAAAGCTTTTTATTTTGATGTGGGTGGGTTTTTTTTGGTATTATTGAAAAGATTAAAAGAGAAAAAAAAGTTGGTAGTTTTATCACAGTCATAAATTCAGTACCATTTATGTGTGACTTCTTTATCATAACAAAACCTCAGACATCCTGTAGGACACTAGAAGGGAAAAACTGCATTGAACACAGTGAACTAATTTGTAGCAGAGTCCTGTGGAGGAATTTTGCAACATTAGCAGTGTTAACCTGTTTTTCTCTTTGGGAGGAACATCTGGAAACAGTAATTAAGCAATTTTCATTTGTTTTTCTATTTCTTTTGTCATCTCTAAATCACTACACTTAGGGAACAAATTGACAAATTATGAAACATAAAAAACTGCTGGTTCAGTTGCAGAATGCAATTTCCCTCCTCAAATTATGTCAGATTTTGAGCTGATCAAATCATTTTGTTTTAGATATATTAGCATAAGTCTTCAATTGAGGTTGTTACAGTTCATATTCATTCCAAACATGAATACTGGTACATAGATTATTATTTGTTTTTCTCATATGCTATAGTTGAGATGTCACTGGGTAAGGAAAGGAAATGTATTTAAATATGTATGACATTTTGAATTATAATCATTGAATTTATTTTTTGGCCGTGTTCTTAATGTATACTATTTTGTTACAATAAATATCTCTTCTTGATATGCCTTCTCCATGTGAAGTAAGAGAATTATAAATTTTTTTTTTAGTTTCTCTGTAAATAAAAGAATCATTTTCTTTGAGTCTATATTTTTTCAGTTTATGTATGTTACATCTGGTATAGTTCATGTGCACATATAAATTAGAGAGTTGAACTTTCACAGAGAATGGGATTTTAAACTTCTACAAACACAAGCAGAGAATTACTAATAGTTAAATAAAATTTTAAGGTGGTCACTATCAACTGTTTAAACAATATTGAGTGAGTTCACACGTGGTTCGTGCTTATTCCTCTTTTATATGTTCCTCTTTAACATTTTTACTCTGTTGTTAAATGTAATGTTACTTGAAGGAAAAAGAAAAGTTGTTTCACTTGAAACTGAGACTGTATCCTTTAATTCAATTGAATGAGCATGTATTCAAATCAGAATGGTTTTAGCAAAATGTTCGTTCAGCCATGAAACAATAATATTTTCTTTGACATGGTTGGCTAAACCCAAAGGGATACAAACAGGAAATTTTGTTTTTAACCAAACTCATATCTTCCCTATATGCAAATCAAACCACAATTTGTCAAGTATGTGATTTTTTTTTTCCTATTTGGATATGTTCTCGATGAGATAGATTTAAGTGATACTAAGCCAGTTTGCTCTTGTTGTAGTCCATTGCTCTATTATCATAGGGGGAATCATTATATCATTTTCGGGTATTTTCTGAACTTTACCTTTTCCATTAAATTTTGTAGTATCTTATGAGCAACTGGGGCTGGGATTTAGCTCAGTGGGTAGAGTGCTGCGCTGCAGTCTCTGAGGCCCCAAGTTTGATTCCCAGCACCGCAAAAATGGGAGAAGGGCCTGGCAATTCACTCCCAAGGCAATCCGGAAGCACTCAGCCATTGAAAACCCTATGAGGGTTGCTATGAGTCGGATACCGACTCGACGGCACCTAACAACAACAACAACATGAGCAACTGATTAGAAAAAAAGGATTGTGGCCAGTTAGTTAATTCTAGGTTTAGTCTGTAATTATAGTGTCAGTCATGTTCTTGCTAACATTGAGGTCATTTAAGTAGTATTGACTATTCTGGCTATGTGTTAGGCATGAACTAGAATCTGGGAATACAGAGATTAATGAAATAGAATCCTTACTGTAGAAGAACTCATTGGCTGTTATATTGTGATTTATTACTATCGGTTTATAAAGGACAGTGTACTTCCTAAATGTTCTAGATGTGTGCAGGCAGAATAGCAATTTATATTTTTATAGTTTATAAATTGTATGGAGCTGGTTAGTAAAGCAATATTAGTTACTCTTTATGTAGTGATGTTAAAATAATATTCAGAATATTCCCTTTGGTTCTGGACAAAGTTTTAGATTGAATACTTTGTTGTTGTTAGGTGCTGTCGACTTGGTGTCCAACTCATAGCGACCCTATGTATGACAGGTGAAACAGTATTGTTACTGCTTCTTTGCTATTCATAGGGTTTTCAATGGATGATCGTCTTTTGGGAGTGGGTTGCTGGGTCCATCTCCCAAGCCTATAGCACCTGGTGTTCCCAGGCGGTCTCCCATCCAGGTACTAACCAGGACTGATCCTGCTTAGCTTCCAAGATCTGATGGGATTGGACACCGTTGTGCTACAGCTGCAGGCAGAATTAACACTTTAAGAGTTAAGAAAAAGAGCAATAAGAATGATGAGAATGGTGGATCAGTGGATTTTCAGACTGGTTTTTCTTTTTTTCATTTCAAGCTCTTTTTCTTTTTTTTTTTCTTTCTTTTTTCTTTTAAAACGAGGGATGTTCTGGAATTCTCTGTAAAAATAAGATACCAGGCAATATGTACCTAATACTTGTCTACTTTTGAACTGCCCTAATGCCATACACTAGTGTTTGAATCCTAGATGATTACACACTTATGTAGATGTTTTTCTATCTCGAAAAGTTTGATAACTTCTAAGAAGGTTTTACTTGTCAAGAAGAGGAAAAATTAAACTCTCTGGCTTTCTCTAACCTAGGTGAGTTAAAGAGTTTGTTTTACGTAAGTATACCATTCTGCCTGTAGGCAGAAGAGCATGATCACAGGGTAAAGGAGGGTTTTCTAAGTTGAAGGCGTTCAGCTTTTTGTAGAATGTACCAGCCTGCCCTTCTATTTATCATTTTGTTGTAGGCAGGGTTAGTGTAATATGGTTTCATCTTTGGATTTGAAGACCTGGCACTAATCTAGGCATTTAGTTCCTTGAGACCACAGAACTGCCCCTTATTCTCTGAATGTGTAAACCACGAGTAATTCTGCCTGTTTAGTATGTCTCATAGATGTGGTTAGAGTCAGATAAAGGTCCTTGGTAAGTTTTAATTGTAAAACCTTACTCAAATGTTGCTTTTTATGACTAGGGGACTATTTGTCATATAAAAGAGCAACATCTAGGTTAAATGTTAAATCTTGAATGTGCAACATAAAAATGTGTGATTTTTGCCATGGTATTAGTTATTTGTATCTTGTTCCTTGAAATAGTTAAAACCAACTATGTATAGTCACATTGTATAGTGTATATGTATATGGTTTATGGTATAGAATAAGACTGTAAAGCACAAGGAATAATCCTACACTGGCCTCTGGTGGATAGATTAAATACTGTGTGTACACATAACCGTCATGCAAAGTTATTTACATGCTTTGACAAAGATAAAGTATCAGATGTTTCTTTTTCATAATCAGTTTTTAGATTTTACTTCATAAAATCTTTACTTCAGAATCCTACCTTATGTATCTATAAAAATCATATGGGAGATGATAATTAGAATGCATATTCTTAGGAATTTGTCCTCAAATTCTGGTTGGCTAGTTCTAATATGCAACTCAGGAACCTTGACTTTCAGACCAGCTTTGAAAAATGTGCCCTAAAAAGGCATATACCTGTAAATCCTGAGGCTGGTGGATCATGAGTGCGAGGCTAGGGGTAGCCTGCATAACTTAGCCTGTCTCAAACTTGAGACCCTGTCTTAAAGAAAAATAAATAAACAAATGAAAGAAAGAAAGAAAGGAAGAAAGAAGTCTAGGATGCAGCTCAGTGGTAGAGTGCATGCCTAGCATGCATGAGGCCCTGGGTTCAACCCCCTAAGTACTAGTAAAAACAAAGGACAAATAAAAACAAACTAATAAACCAAATATATACCCTAAATGAGATGGAATAAGGTAGAGGAGGGTTAACGGGAGATCTATGAATACTTCAAAATTTTGTGCTCATTTTGATATAAATTACAATTCCCTAAGAATAAATTGTATAGCTTTTATGAAATTGTGACACATCCACAGAGGGTAAGAACAATTATTTTACTTTAAATATGACTTTTGTGTAATATCACCTTTTTATATTATTTTAATGACATTTTTGACAGTGAAAAAGTATGATTCACTAGAAGAATAATTTTACTGTGATCTCTGATGATTTTTGATTCAGAAGTTAGGATATGGCAGCTTACAGCTGTGGTTCAGTGTACATTCTATCCCAACACTGAGGGATTATAGTGCCTGTGTCTGTGGGCCGGTGCCACTCACTCACAGGAAAATGTCTTTGCCACTTCCATCTGTCTTTGCCACAGAAACTGTGTTCTTTGTGAAAATTTTGCCATTAGCAAGTGCACAAGAAAGAGACTGGGGTGACCAGGAAAGGCTTTTGAAGAAGGAAGAAGATACATGTAGGTATTTTCCTTAGATTGAGATTAGAAGCAGCTAGGTTGGAGAAATGATTTTCACACCTACATATAAAAGCTTGTTTTAAATAGTTTTGTTCATGGTGGAAAAATTAGAGTATCGCGGGACACGAAACACACACAAAGACACACGTGCACGTGCGGCAAGCACACTCATGCTTACAGAGCAAAACAAAGAACATACTCTTTTTGTAGCAGTAGGACTCTTGGCTCTTCCATCTCCACCCAGGACAAAGATTACATTTTCCACTCTCCCTTTAGCTGGGTATAGCCATTTACTAAGCATGTGCCAGTGAGATGAGAGGGGGGCAGCCAGGTGGAACTCTTGGGGCATATCCTTATGACATTTATCCTAGCTTCTTTTCATCCTTTTTCACCTGGTTGCAAATTGGCAACCATTAGAACATCTCCCTTAGACCCAGAAATAGAAGCCATGTGCTCAGGATGGCAGAACACCCAGCCTGGATCCCAGGATGATCTCATGGAGCTAAGCCCACCCTGTTCTGAATGGTTGTGTGTGTGAGAGAGAAAATTCCTGTTAGAAGTGCTCTGCTTTGGTGCTTCCTTGACATAGTGACTTAAACCATGTTTTAACTAGTAACAGATGAACATACCTGCAGATGTTTAAGGCCCAGGTGGTAGCCTGTGCAGAGGCATGACCAAGCAGCCTCTGGTCTGCCTGAGGTGGAGTGAGGAGGTCAGTGTGGTGGTATGGTGTGAGCAAAGGGGAAAGGAATGGAGGCTGAGATTTGAGGCCATGCAGGTAGGGGTGGGCATGGAAGGACCTGTTAGGTCTAAGTAAGGACTTATTTATTTTTTGGTACTACGTGTTTGTACCCCTCTTATTTATAGCCTTTGCAAACATTTTTATGCGTGGAAATGCTAGTTCAAAGATAGGAAAATTTTATGGCCTTGATCAAGTAAAACATATGTATATATATATATATATATATATATATATATATATATATATTGTTTGTTTGTTTGTTTGTTTTCCTTGTAGTACTTGGGGTTGAACCCAGGGCCTTGTGTTTGCATGCTTTGTAAGTCCTGTACCACTGAGCTGCACCCTCAGCCCATTTTTTTCAACTTTTTGGGACAAGGTCTCACTAAATTACTCAGACTATCTGGTCTCAAGCTTGCGATCCCTTGCCTCTGCCTCCCAAGTTGCTGAGATTACAGGCGCACGTCATTGTGCCCGGCAATCAAATAAAACATTTTCAAGGGAATAGATTAGACATTTTTGGCTTTGTAGGAAAATCTTTGCCCACATGCTTAATCATTTCTTTTGGGTGAACTCTTAGACGTGGAAATGCTATCTGAGAGATATAGAAGATGCTCATAGGCCATTGAGTGAGTAGAAGTTTTAAGGGAATAAAATGATATGTTGTTATAGGCAGAGGCTGTGTCATGTGACTTTCCTAATGCTTCATCTAGTGTTAAGCACATGGTGAATGCTCAGTGTAGGGCTTGCTGTTTGAAGGATTGAGTATCAGTCTACATTCCAGTCTTACTGGTTCATGTCCTTTGAAGTGGAGAATGACTCTTTTATCTTACAGAAACCATGAGTAAGTTTTTGACAGTGAGCTCCTTGTTCTCCTAGGCTTATCTCTTAGTGGGAAGACTTAGCCAGTGAATAATTTAGAATGGTAATGTCAGATGATTTCATATAAATTTGAAGAAAACAAGGCCATGTGTTAGAGAGTGACTGGATTCTAATTGGTGACTGGAGGGTTGTAACCTCAGTGAACACATGCATCTCTCTTGTTGTGTGGATGTGGAGAGAACTGCAACTCTGTAGTTATCTCTTGGTTTGATTTCATCATGTTGTCCCACTGTGTGGAACTAGATTAGTGATGATGGTCCTTGGGTCAAACTCAATGTTATAATCAAGGTAGTACAAAATGCTGGAATAATCCCAATGTCTATCATCTGGTGAATGGAAAAATAAAATGTGGTCCTATTCATATAGTGAAATATTATTTGATCACAAAAGGAGGGAGGTACTAGTATCTACCACAATATGGATGAATCTTATTAGTGTTATACTAAGTGAAGCAAGTCAGGTGCAACAATCTCATATTGTATGTTTCCATTTGTATGGAATATCTAACAAAGATGAATCTATAGCACGAAAAAAGTGGATTAGTGACTGGAAGTAGGAATGGGGAGAGTCTACAAATAAGTACTAGGCTCCTTTTTCGGGTTATGGAAATGATCTAAAAGTTAAATTGTGATTGCCATACAGCTCTATATATTTACTAAAAATCCTTAAATAGTATCCTTAAAATGAGTGAATTTTAGGGTATGTAAATTATACCTCAGTGAAGCTGTGGAGGTGTAGGCAGAGGTGTTTCCCGTGGACACTTATAAGAGCTTTACCCTGGATTCTTCACCAGAATTGGCATTGTGACTGAGTTTGGCACCAGAACCAAGAGAGTTGAGCTGTGTAATTATTTCCTATCAAGAAAATAAAATGTGCATAGACTTGCAAGTTTTAAGTAGAGAGAGACTATGTGCAAAAACATGGATTTCTTGGATGCAACAGATTGTACCTTGCGTAGACATTGTCACCAGCAGCTGTTAGCCTGCTGGAGACTCTGGAACTACAGGAAGCAGTGTTCAAATATGCACCATCTGCTCCAACTCTGGACCACATCAGTCATTTGGTGGCCCTGGCTAAATCAGTTGAGAGGGTAAGCTCATCTTGTGGGGTGATTATGTGTGTCCTGTGCACCAAACTGTAGTTCACCTGATGGGTTACAAGCATGCTGTGTTATCTACTTCCACTGTCACAGAGATTGGGGGGACAGAATTTCCTAGGCCATGCCAATTTAAATGTAAAAGAATAATACAGATTGCAGTGGAAAGATAAGGGAAATATTCTGTGATGTCCAGATGGAGGAAACAACCATTTGGAGATTTGGAGATAGTTATCTTCATTTCTCTTTTAGAAACAAAAATAACTCATTTTACAGGCTTTTTCCTTCTTAAATCTCTACTGTACTTTTTTCCCCCCTTCTTCCAGTTCTGAGTGGCTGAACCCAGGGCCTCTGCACGTGCTGGGCAATGCTCTACCACTGAGCTGCACCCCCAGGCTCTTTTTTATTTTTCATCTTGAGACAGAGTCTCATTAGGTTGTGCAGGCTGCCTCTGGCCTTGAACTCACTATCCCCCAGTCTCCCGTGTTGCTGGGATCACAGGCATGTGCCATGTACATGGCAAACCCTATTGTTCTTACCACCACCACTGTAGCTGTGTCTTCCTTTACTTCTCTCCTGGATTACTACAGTAGCTCAATACTTTTCAGCCCCTAGCACGGAACCACTTTGCTCCACTCTGTCCATTTAACCCTCTTAGAGCATTGATTCCTCAGGTCAAGTGTGCAGTTTTTATCAGGCCCTCCAAATGTTCCCTGCCCATGCATCACTGAGCTTGTGCTCAAATCTTCCTGGAATACTCTGTGATTCGTCTCAGGCCCTGTGCTTTCCCATCTTGGAGACTTTGCTCATGAAATTTTCCCCTTGTGGGAAACCCTCTTTACAATGTTTACCTGCTGATATTGTAGCTGCCCATCTGAGATGCCCCATTCCTGTGTGAAGCCCTTTGTGACTCTCCCAAACCAATTATCATTTCACCATTTTCTGACTTTGTTTATCCCATATGTTGTCTGCCATAGGTGCCTTCCTATGATGGGGTGGCTTAACGTCCCAGTTTGTAAACTCTGTAAGGGTAGGGACTAGGCCTTACCCATCTTTGTCACCTTGCACGTAGTTGATGTCCAGAATGTGACTTTGGATTTAATGAGCAGAGTAACTCAACTAACACAGATTTAACTTCCTGAAGATAAACTTTTAGCAGCTTTACACTCTCGCCACATTTTTCTCTCTGTAAGTGCCTAACATGGAACATTTCAAAAATTTCATCATACTGCTATTGTGTCCCTCATCCAGGGCTTTTGACACACATTTTTTTCCAGGCCACACTTACGCATTTGTGCCTTGGCAGGTTGATGTCTATGACTGTGAATAATGAGTCAATTATCATCCAGCCTAAGGGAAAGCACAATTATTCCTGACTGGCCAGGCTGAGGTAATTCTCTCCTCCCTGTGCCCTTTCAAATGGAGAACATAAAACAGTTGGAATTCAGAGCACTGCAAAGGGAATTTAGATAAAACATTTGTATGCTGAATTTAGCTTCTTTGGATTTATTGTGATTTATGATTGATTGGTTTTTAAATTGCTTATTTAATCCTAATGACTATTGCTCCAGGGGAGGACAGATACCAAGAATCATGTGATCAAGAAGCAGTGGAGTGAAGTAGTTTGGCTGGACAAATCAAGAGCAAATCTTATTGTCCAGAGAAACATTGCTTTAGGCTAGAAGTATAATGTGAAAATCACCCCCTGACTTTCAGAGTACCCAACCTTGTTATAAGCATGATTGCTTATCCCTTATTCTCTTTGCAGAAGGCTTTTTTAAAGTGCTGAATGTTGCACAGAATGTTCCCCCCCATGAGTTTTTCTTTCCTTCTAGCAATATATTCAGTATCTCCTCATGACTGAGAATATGCTCTTGATTTATATTGCTATTGACCATAGTGCAGAAGAACAGACACTTCGAGGTTGCTGGCAGAATTTGATCATTTGAATTTTGATGTTGGTTGTACTGATCTGTGAAAACTACCAAAAGTGTGGTAATGCCTGTCAAAAGACAGACATCAGTCTGGCTTTTGTATGAATGATTTTGAGCTTTTATAAAAAGTTTCTTTCAAAATTAATCACTCCAAAAATAATTACTCTTATCTGGGAAATGTATAATCAATATGTGGTTAGTGTCTAATTTACCTAGGCATGAAAAGTTTCCACATTTTTAAGGGGTGTCACCTTTTCTTCTGGTCTGAAATTGGATACTGAAGGTGTTAGTTGTGGCTTGGTGAGCCAGATCTGTTGGAAGCTCCTCTGTTTGGTATCAAAGGGAAATTGAAATTCCATTGCTTCAGAATAATGAAGCCTCTAAAAACCTTTAGGAGAAAACTTTTGTCTCATCTGTATTGAAGTTTCGACTCAAATGCCCAGAGAAATGCTCTTTCAGGTCTCAGTAACCTACTTGTTCTCTGAAATGATGCCATTAGATTTCTGCACTGCATTACACCCGGCATGTATTTCAAAGCAAGAAACATTAGGGATAAGATGAAAGGGTAGAAAAGGACTCTGATGAAAAACAGAAACAGAAGAGCGTGAGATGAACAGTTGGGTGGCACGTGTGGATTGCCACTAGGATCACTCTGGGAAGCAGCAGCTGGTCTCTAATCAGCCTGATGGCCACGTTGAAGTCTGGACTGTGCCAGCATCTGCCATTTTGACATTATCGTGTTGAAAAAGAACTTTTTTCCCTATCTCATTCTGCCAAAAGATTTATCATTTACTAGGTTTAAAAAACTGACAAAAACCTTTATAAGGAATACTTTTGGGTCTTTGAATGAATGTATACATATTCTTGTGAAATTAATTCCAAGGTTTAGGAAGGAGACTTAAATTGTAGGTTTAATCAGGGAAAGGACAAGTTGTTTTCTGAATCTTCTGGTATTTTAGAAATGAAAGCTTTATGTTTACAATAGATGAGGAATTTTAAAAGAGTGGGCAAGAGTTCTTGTAGATCCAAAGCTACATCAGTAGTTCAATGTCAGCATCAGAAGCTCGGACTTCATTATCTTTTGCTTTTTATTTCAAAGGGGTTTCATTTGGTTACCCATCAGATAACCCAAACATTTCACTGAAAATAGTAGAGGGGTACAATGAGGGATTATGAGAACAAATAGAACTTTACCTTACAGAACATCTATTTTCAGACATTGCTGTACTTTGCAAGCATTTGATTCAATTGATTATTAAGATAGTGTTGTGCTAGATACATAGTATTTTCCTAGTAAATACCAGATTCAGGTTGCACTTGACTTAGAGGATAAGCAGGGAAGACTGAAACTCTTCTATGTCTTATGACAACAGTGTGCAAGGAATGGTGGTGGCCATAGGAAGTTTTCTTCCCTTCTAGCTTTGATGAAGTTTGAGGAGCCCTTTCATTCCACAGTTAACTCCTCTTAGGTCCAAGCATCTCCATACCTATCTTGGTCCACCTTGCTACTGCTGCTTATTGTTGTCTTCGGTTTGATTTGGGACATCTCTGGAGTCTAAGTCCCAAGACCATTTCCTCCTCACTTGTCTAATCTTTTATACTGCTGGTTACCTGTGTTAGTCAGCTGTCGTTGCTATAGCACAAAAACCAACCCAAACAAACTTATGGGAGAAGTGGTCTATTGGGAGCTCATGTTTAGAGAATCAGTCTACAGTGGTGCCAGGGCAAGCATGGCAGTGGCAGCGGCCGGGCCTGTTGCAGATGACCTCATAGCACAGCAACCAAGGAGAGAGAGAGAGAGAGAGAGAGAGAGAGAGAGAGAGAGAGAGAGAGAGCGAGCCGAGAGAGAGAGAGAGAGAGAGAGAGAGAGAGAGAGAGAGCGCCAAGCCTCAGTTCCATGGGGGAAACCTCCAGAGGCCCACCCTCAGGGAGCTATTTCCACCAAAGGCATGTCTTCCAAAGTCCAACATCCTCCCAGGACAGTGCCACCAGCTGGGGACCAAACAGCATGATCTTTGGGAGACAATTTGGGTTAAAACCATAACATTACCCCAGCAGTGTTTCTAGCATCTTTCCCAGCACTTTACTGAGTCCCCCACCCATGTGACCCCTGGTATCCAAGGTGCATCCCAGCAAAGTTTCTTGAGATTTTTTGGAGCAGAAGGCAGAGGTCAGCTTTCGCAGTAGGAGCTAGTTAGGAGTCACTGGGGCTGCTGTAGTAGGCCATAGTGGAATGGTGATCTGAGCATGTGTTGTGTATGGATAAGGAAAGTGATGCATTTGATGTTTGCATTTTCCTTTTCTGGCTTAATGATGTGTTTATAGACTTCTTATTAATTACTGTCAAGTCAGATCCAACTCATAGTGACCCTGTATACAGCAGAGTGAAACACTACCCAACACTCTTCCAAGCACACGAATCTTTTTATGTGTGAGCCCATTGTTGCAGACACTGTATTTCTTCTCATTTTGAGCCATGTCATATCAGCAAATGGAGGTCCTACAGACTTTATTCCTGTCATTAAGGTCAACTCTATTTTGAGTAGGCAACTCTTTCATTTCTTGTATGCTTTCCAACCTGTGGGGCTTATTTTCTGACACTCTTATTTGACCATGCTTCTCTGCTATTCATAGAGTTTTCAATGGCTAATTGTTTTGGGAATGGGTTGCTGGATCCTTCTCCCTAGTCTGTCTTAGTCTGGAAGCTCAGCTGGAACTTGTCCACAGGGTGGCCCTGCTGTTATCTCAAATACTAGTGGCATAACATTCAGCATCATAGCAACATGTAAGCCCCTACAGCACAACAAACTGACAGACATGGGGGAAAAATATAGAATGACGAGGTCACCTTAGTCTGCAGCCATACCACCTGGGCAAACAATCTTACCTGGTCTCAGAAGCTAAGAAGGGTCAGCCTGGTTAGTAGTTGGATGGGAGACCTTCTAGGAATGTCAGGTGCTGCAGTTTAGGGAGAAAGATCTGGCAACCCACTCCCAAAACAATCAGCCACTGAAAATTCTGTGAATATCAGAGAAGCACAATAGTGCTGGGCATGGCACAGTGTTGGAGAGTGTTTTGTTCTGTTGTACATAAGGTCGCTATGGGTCAGACCTGACTCCATAGCACCTAACAATAACAACAAATGTTACCTTAACGCTGCTGCTCAACAGTATTTTGGTGTTAATTCCCTGAAGAAATCACTATAAGTCTTAATTCTGCCAATGATAGGGTATTCAGAGACAAACAAGAGATTCCAACAGGACTTGCATTAGGCTGTGACCATCATAAAATTCTTACTATGCAACTTACAACTCAGGAGAAAGAACCATGGCTTCTTTTCTGGATTAGGTTGTCTCATTACCCCATTAATTAGAGACTTGCCTAAGGAACTCACAGGTAAAACAGTCCCTGTGTCCCTCTAACATTTTCATGGTGAAGTCTAGTAGGGGATGGAATAGAATTCTCAAACCCAACAATGGCTTGACACCTGCCATTTGACTCTTTTTTAACCTTTTATCATTTTTCTCATAGTGATAGATTGCTGTATTTGCAATGTCACAAGTGAGTTTCAGTTTTGGAATGTACCCTGGTTCTTCTTTGTTTCTGTCTGAGGATTTTCCCTCCCTTTGTTCTTCTTTCTTCTATTCTGTAAGGACTTTTCCCCTTTGCTGATTACTCTAACTAGCAAAATATAGGGGTTAAGAGATGGGTTCAAGACTCAGAAGCCTCAGGTTCATATCCCCTCTCTACTGTCTATCAGCTGTAGAGCTTTGAGGACATTATTAATCTCTCTATTGGCCTTGGTTTCCTTATCTGTAAACCAGGTTAGTAACAGTACTTTCCTTTAGGGGTGTTGCAAGCCTTAAATTATTCTTGAGATGCTCATAAAAGAGCATTCCAAGGTCAATGACTATTACCTTTATTGTTAATTTTAATATCATTACTAATATTAAACTATTTTTGGCTTTAATTATTATCTCAGTGTAGTTGATGGTCAGATATTTATCTGTAGCTAAGATACCCCACCTATATTTTAGCCTATATTTACAGTTAGGTTTGGGCCATTTTTTTCACAATTTCCACTTATAATTCAAATGCAATATATTCTATCTTGTTTTCCCCTACAATTCTGTTAATGCCACCATAATATCATAATTTTCTCAGTCTGTTAATTTTGAAGAACTCTTAGACTCTTCCTTATCCTAAGGAGATAATCATGACTGTGCATGGATTATTGTTTGTAATTGTAAACAATCAAGAATAAGACATCAGTTAAATAAGCTATATTCCATTTATATATTGGAATTCTTTTTAATGTAAAATCACATAGATGAATATTCAATAACACTAGAAGAAACACTGCTGGCAAATTGAGTTATAACATCTTCAGTATGATTACATTTTGATTTTTGTAGGTATATAGAATACATTAAAAAGATTAAAAGAAAAGCACTGAAAAAAATATATATAAATATTTTTCTGGTGGTATTGGAGTTTGAACCCAGGGCCTTGTGCTTGCATGCTCTGCAAATGCTGGACTATTGAGCTGCACCCTCAGCCTATTTTTTTACTTTTTGAGACAGGGTCTCACTAAGTTACGCATACTGTCTTTGGTCTTGCTATTCTCCTGCCTCTGCCTCCTGAGCAGCTGGGATTACAGGAATGCTCCACCACACCCGGCTCACTGAAAATATATTGTAGTTATTCTGGCTCACAGGATAATGAGTGATTTCATATTTTACCTTTTTTCCTATTAATTTTATAAAATCATCCATATGTTGTTTCCATATAAGGAGAAAACCTTTCAAATTTTGAAAAAAATAGAATATTGCAAATACTGTACTTTATCAGTCTTTCAACAGTGGCCAAGAACAGTGTTGGATACATTGTTGTTGTTGTTGTAAAGTGCTATCATATTAGACAATAAATATTCATTGAATGTTAAATAAAATAGTGTTATCTTTCTATGCATTTTTAGAAATAGCTTTTTATGTTTAAGGATATTGGATGCCTCAAGAATTCAGTCTGTAGAGTTCAGTGAAAATTAATTTTTTAAAAGAAAATTTCTCAATAAACACAAAATAAACTATACTGGGTATGGTGTTTTCTAATACTGTATAACTTATCATTTCAGAGGATAATGTGACCGAAAGGGGAGCATTAGGAAACAATTCTTCAGAAAACATATTTACTTCAGTAAAGGTTACTCATAAAAATGAACCAAATGACCACCATCTTAAAAATACAACCATCTCTCTTCGTCCTTCATCACAATGTTTGGAAGAAGAAGAGGTAATGCTACAGCGCATTCATAGAAACAGTTTGAGGAAGAAACTCATGAATTAAAAAAAGAGACCATAAAAACATTGGACAGTTTGTTGTTGTTGTTAGGTGCCCTCGAGTCGGTATCCGACTCATAGCAACCCTGTGTACAACAGGTGAAACACTATTGTCAGTGCTTCTCTGCTGTTCATAGGGTTTTCAATGGCAGATTGATTTGTGGGAGGGGGTTGCCAGGTCCTTCTCCCAAGCCTACAGTATCTGGTGTTCCCTGGCGGTATCCCATCCAAGTACTAACCAGGCCTGACCCTGCTTAGCTTCTGAGATCTGACAGGATTGGATGCCACAGGGCTAAGGCTGCAGATTGGACAGTTATTGGATCCATAACCCCCATTCTAGAAGGAGCACCATTGTGTTATTTGTTGAGAATCATCATTTCATTTCAGTGTTTCAACAGCCGTCATTTATGATAGTAATGTGATTGTCCCCAGTGTTCATTTAAAACTTAAGGATCTGTCATCTATAAATTCTTCTTAAAATTACCTATATCTTTTGTTTATGACAAGAGAATTCCTTTTTATACTTGCTTATGTGAAATGGGACTTTCTTTCAACTGTCCTAAATGCATCTCTTTCAGACTGGAAGTAGAAACTGTGAATTTGGTTTTTCTGAGATTTTGTCAATAAATGTTGAATGCTATATTCCCAGGGGCTGGGATTTAGCTCAGTGGGTAGAGCACTGCTCTGCAGTCTCTGAGGTCCCGAGTTCAATTCCCAGCACCACAAAAATGGGAGAAGGACCAGGCAATCCACTCCCAAGGCAATCCCGAAGCACTCAGCCATTGAAAACCCTATGAGGGTCGCTATGAGTTGGATACCGACTCGACGGCACCTAACAACAACAACAACAACATATTCCCAGTCTTCAAACTTTTATATACTCTATTCATATTCTCTTTAACTATGTTTGTTTACGTATTTACTTAATTTGTTTATTTTAAAGTTTTTGAGACAGAGTCTTGCTATGTGGCCCAGGCTGGTCTCATACGTACTGTGCAGCCTATGTTGGCCTGGAATTTATGATCTTCCTGCTTCAGCCTCCTGAGTGCTAGGATTACAAATATGAGACACCATGCCCAGGTGGCTATGGCTTCTAATAATGAAGGAATGATAATGGATGCTATTCTATTTTTTAAAGCCATTTGAGCTTCTATTTCTGCCTTATAGTGTCTTTCATGTGATACATTGAGCCAAATTGTATAAGAGATTTTAAGAAGATTGTGATTATACAAGAGATTAAAAATCTGTGTTAAAATATATTTATATACATCAGATACCTGTAATTTTTTTTATGTCCAGAACCTGCTTCCAGTGATGATTATGAGATGTGAACCTTTTTCCTCCCAGAGGATTTACACTTGCTTGGCAATTACTGGCCATTGGGATTGTATCATATATTGAATCTTTGACCAGCATGGGAGAGGTGAAGAATTGTTGAATTGAATTGTTTTCTAATAACTTGAAAATATTGTATTGGAATCCCCTGATTTGTTCATCAGAGGTTCATTGGGATGGTATAGGAAGTGAGACATGTTCCTGTTTTACACCTGAGAACACGGAGGTTATGTAATCTACTATAGGTTGCACAGTGGATGAGTCTAGAGGACAGAATTGGCAGTCAGACCTGCTGAAGCCTACCCCTTGACCACTTCTATGGCTTAGACCATTTGGTCTTTATGTGTAGCTAATTAACAAAAGTCAGAAGTGCTATAAGATCAGGTCCTTTATTGTCAGTTGTTTCATTTTGCCATCAATATGTCCTTGCTGTATTTTCAGATAGTGATGGATGAAGGCCAAAAAGTTGGCAGTTGCTTTCAAGGTGATCTGAACCGAGTGGCAAAGGTGAAGGTAAAGCATGATTTAAGTTTTTTCCATGGCGAGAAGATAAAACAAGCAAACAAAATCGCAAGACTCAATTATTTTCTTTTATAAAAAGTTGGGGAATTCAGCACATTTTGTCTCTGAAAGGTTTTTTTGTTTTGCTTTGTTTTGCTTAAATTGATGTCTGAGTATTTTACACTGTCCTCGCTTGACTGGATTCTGGATCTTTTTGCCTTAAAGCTCAACAAATGGAAGGGGTGCTATATTAGAGAAAGGCGACCCCTGTCTCCCTCAGCACACACATATCATTAAGAAAAATCGCAGCGTACTATAACAGATTTTCAAATTTAATATTGAAATCATATGGAAGATAAGTTTTTGCTGTCACTTGTGCCAATGCACTTATCAGCAATGGAAGCCGCAATTTTAAATTTCTTACATCTATTGTTTTGGTGGTACTTGGGGCTTGAACCCAGGGCCTTGCATATACTTTGCAAGTGCTCTGGGCTGCACCTTAGCCCATTTTTTATTTTTTATCTTGAGACAGATTCTTGCTGAGTTGTGCAAGCTGCCTCTGTCCTTAAACTTATGATCCTCCTGTTCTGCCTCTTGAGTCCCTGGGATTACAGGCGAGTACCACCACCTGGCTCCATTTTAAATTTCTATGTAATAGCCATAGTGGTGCTGGGGAAGAAAGACACAGCCTATGTTTTGAATTGCAATTATGAAATCTACATTTGTAATTTTAAGGCATTTTGTTATGCACATGGTTAGGTCATGTATATAAGAAAGCATTGCATCCTTATGCCTTTACTACATATCACTGGTGCCAGTGGTGAAATCATTTTCCTATTTATACTCTTGGATAGTCCCTTGAGATGAATTAGTTCATGTTGGAAATGTTACCATTTTGTTAATTTAAAATGTCTCATTGTCAGCTTGCAGTGGAAAGCAGTATTCCATGTGGAATAGTTTTTCATTGAAATGCTGCTATTGTATCTATAAAGGTCATTTGCTCTGCTTTTTTATCTTTGAAGTAATCTTTAGGTTTATTTGCTCAAAGGAGAGAACACTTGATTTTTGGCCCTGCTTACACCTCTCATGATTTACCTGAGACAGGATGATTTTGTTTTGAATGAACCTTTTTCCCTTGCTTTCTTTGGTTTCTTCTCTCTGGTTCTTCAGATTACCACAAGAAAGCATACTGTTATGGTAATAGCCAGATTCATCACCACCACATTTGCTTGAGAAGCAATACAACAAAAACAAAAAGCAGAAACCATGTTTTGGACTGTCTTGGTGGTAGTATGTATTCTGGGAGAGAATCTGGAACAAAGTCTCTTTTCAAAAACTCCCAGCCTGTTACTTCCTTTTCTGTATAGAAAGCTGACTATGGTGGCTACAAAATTCCAGCTAATTTCCAAATGTACTGCTTCTTTTAGATTGAAAAGCACATTAACACAAAGGCTTTCAGGCAGGACTCAGGAATTAATGAGAAAAGCAGATTCAGCTGCTCAGTTGAGTGTTGTGCAAATGGATTCATTGAGTTTTCATTGCATTTTTTTCCTGTAAGTCTGAGATATATAAAAATGATCTTAATTCTTTTGTAGGTAGACAATTTCCTAGATTTAGAAGATTTGGACACGGATGAAGAGAATAAACTTGACATGAGTAAGGATTTATGTTTTCTCTTTTTTTTTTTCCCTATACTACGTGGTCTCCTTCTAGAAACTGCAAATAAGGATTTAGATAGCTTTCTTTTTTGTTTTTTTGGGGGGGAAATCCTTACCTCCACCCCACTGAAATAGGAAAAAACTAAAGTTATGAGTATTCTTTTTCAAAAACAAAAATTTCACCAATGGGTTAAAGCCTCTTGAAGATTTTTAAATATTTGGTCTTAAATGCAATAAAGCTGCCCTTCCATCATAATTATTACATGATTGATTCTTGAATAATTGTCTCACAGAAAGCTATTATAAAGTCAACTTATTTCCCAGAAACACAATGTTGTAAATTGAGACTATTTTTGAGGGACACATAGAATATCCATTCATCATAAAAACATCAGAATTGATCACAAAAATGAACAATCAGAACATCTAAATTTTTGCTTTTGAAAGTATTTATGAAATCTGACACCAAGCTCTTAAAACTAAAGATCTATTGTAAATATTTC
The DNA here is from genome assembly GCA_007922755.1 of Pedetes capensis. Taxonomy (NCBI): domain Eukaryota; kingdom Metazoa; phylum Chordata; class Mammalia; order Rodentia; family Pedetidae; genus Pedetes; species Pedetes capensis. The sequence goes on along the minus strand of VMDO01019034.1, from coordinate 18,780 downwards.
TTTTGGGAGCATTTTTCTACATGGGCTAGATTGGAAGAGACATTATGCTAGCCCACTGATTAGATGATAACTTTTTTGTTTCCTGGGTTGATATTTTTGTGTAAGCATAGGTATTCTTTGTTGTTAAAAGGATCTCTGAAATATGATCAAAATTAGGGTTGTTTGTTAGGAATATACTCATTCCTTATTTGCTGTAAGAATATCTCAAAGTTAAATTTTAGAGAACGGGTGATTTCCATGAGAATTTGTTTATTGACCTTTAACTGTCGCTTATAAAGTATCCATAAACATGAATTGTTCTTATTGCCAGGAATGAAAGTTTATGGATAACCAGACAGGCATTAAAATGGCCAGGTATAGTTGGTTCTGGGATGGAGACTATAAATTGGCTGCATAAGTCCCTGCTCTGGCTTCTTTTGCTGCTTGAATTGGTAAGAGCTTGGTAATTGGAAGCAATTAACACTTTTGTTTTGCTTCTGAACACCTCACTACTCCATTGAAGTGGTTGTTTCTCAAGATTAACCCTGTTAATCAGTAGACTTTGAAGACTTTTAAGTTACTTATTTGTCTTAAGTGAGATCAGAGATCCAAAAAATCACATCGTCTGTGGAGGTTTCGTTCACTTAATACTGTTGTTGTTAGGTGCCAGTGAGTTGGTATCCAACTCATAGTGACCCTACATACAACAGATGAAACACTATTGTCATGCTTCTCTGCTATTCATAGGGTTTTCAGTGGCTGATTGACTTTTGGGAGTGGGTTGCCGAGTCCTTCTCCTAAGCCTACAGCACCTGGTGTTCCCAGGCAATCTCCCATCCAAGTACTAACCAGGTCTGACCCTGCTTAGCTTCTGAGATCTGATGGGATTGGATGCCACCGTGCTATGGCTGCAGGCACTTTATACTCTAGTGACTGAATTTTTCTAAGAGCAGCATAAGGTCTACAATTGGAGTGGAAGGAAGGGTTAAGGGCTCTCAGGAAACTATATTTGTAAAGCAAGCACCTTGTTTTGAGTTTTGGGTAATTTGGAGAGGGAAGTATGGTAAACAAACAAATGCAGATTCTCACATTCTCCTCCTAAATCTAATCCAGAAAGACTTTGTTGGCATCTTGTGATCTGCATTTTTAATCAATACTCCTTATTCTGATGTAGTTAGAGGATGATACTCAGAGGCTAATGGTTTTAGTTTGCATGTAGTACACTTACAGTATAAAATCAATTTTTTAAGAGGGCAGAAAAGCACCTATGTTGGGTATTTTTGTGATAGTTTAAATTTGTTGCTTCCTGCCAATAACAAGCAAGTCTTTATACTGATATAAATCCACATAGACAACAAATATGACTCTTGTGATAGCAGTCTTTTAGGTTAGCCTTTTAACACTTTGTATTGTTTTTGCAATTTTCTTGACGTATTTTTTCAAGTTGTGTCTTTTGGTTACCAGATTTTTTCCTTTATTTTTAAAGAATTGGGTAAAAATGTCTCACCAGTATGATTTTTCCAGAAATCAATAACAGGCAGTTTTGCATTTGTGTAAAAAAGGTTACTGATGCTGAACCAAGTCTCAGTGGACTTGAAAGAACTAGTCAAGACCTTCCCATGTGTGAAGTAATGTGCAGATCCTGGGCTGACAGTGGATCCAGATTACAGTGATGTATTGTAATTATGGAAAGGACCACCAGGGCTTCCCAATTTCCATATGCACAATCTGGGTCACTTGAAAGGAAAAAAGAAATTAAATAGTTTGTGCCAAGGTGAATTTTAGTTTGGGCCTAATTTGTATTACACTTCAGGAATGTGAACAGAAGGCAAATATTTATATCAGATGGGAAATGTGACATTTTAAATAGGCAAATTGCTTGTATAATTTTGGCAGCTGAGAGGTTTACTGATTAGATTCTGTTGTTATTGTTTAAGCAACAGATTTGCCTTGGGCAACAAAGAAGTAGGTTGCATATTGTTTTCCTACCATTGATTTTATTTGTTCACCTTATTCATCTCATCAATATTCTTCAAGATCCAGGAGCATGATTCTTTCCCAGGTATTTGGTTTATCACTTTGGCAGCCCAAGTGAAGAGAGTAGAGACAATTTTTCACTGTTTTATACTAGGCAGTGGTATTGAGTGCTTGTTTGAGGGTAATATTTGCCAGAAAATTTGGTGCCCTGTGCTTATTTGACATCAAATTAGCACATTTTCCTGCTTTGAATTTGAGATAAGGTAGTTAACCTGGTGATTGTCATGTCTCAGACAAGATGGCTCAAACTGTTATCCACCAAAATTATAATTTGGGATAGCTGTTAGTTATGCTTAGGCCATTAGAGTAGGAAGAATCATCTGTTCATTATCTTTTTGCCTCCTCAGTTGGCCCAGCCTCATCTTTGGTTGAATGCAATTAGCTGAAGAGACTTTTTTTTTTTTTTTTAGTTCTAGTTCTTAGAATCATATTGCCTTAGACAGGTCTCTTGGCCAGTGGGTGTACTTATGCTGTAGTTAATTGTGTTCAGTGAGAATGGGCACTGATTCCTTCTCACCAATTGGCAGCCCTATTTGATTTTTATTTCAAATTTTCCAGTACTTCTAATAATTTTTAGTCAATATTGGGTGAGTGCATACAAATGAGGGCATCAGTCAACATTTTACTTTTTAATTCTTTGGTTTTCTGTCATTTTAACCTTTGATTATCACCAGGACACATGTCAAAAAGTATGTATGAATTTGATAGAAAATCAAGAAAGTTGTGAAAAAAGGGTATTTTACAGACTCGTATTATGCATTCTAATTATTTTGCTAATCACATTCTTGTTTTGTTCCCTGTAATGAAGAATTTCTGGAAATAAAATACTTATTGTCACATATTTTGATTTGAAATTGGTAGTCAAAGGGTTAAATAGCTGTAGGCAGCCTGTGAATGGCCAGAGATTCTTATTCAACAAATATTTGATGTCTGTTTTTTATGCTCAGAACATAGTCAGCAACAAAACAGATTAGGTTCTTGTCCTCATACAATTCATAATTTATTGGAAGATTCAGGTACTAACCATATAATCACAAATACGTCGTTAGAAATTGTTCTAGATCTCATGAGAGCATAGGACAGGGAAACTTAAATTTGTCTGTGAGATCAGAGAAAGCTTCTTAAGAGCCAGGGACTTAAAGGATGAGAAATCATTGACTAGATGAGGTGAGTGGAATGAGGGGAAGATAGGAGTGTATAGGAACGGCATAAAGAACAGCATGTGTAGAAGTCCTGAGCTAGGAGAAAATGGCACATTTCAACCAACATATAATTTAGACATTGTGTTTATTTTACACTTAGGCCTGTTACAAATCATTCTTTCATGGCTTCAGTGATCACTAAAACATTAAGAGAGGGAAGGTTCTGGTTAAGATGGCAGATTGAAAGCAGCCACTGTTTAACTGGGGAAGAAAAAAGAGTTAGGAACAATCTCAAAAGTCTCTACTCAGAACAGAGAAATACTGGAGACTAGCTTTAACTAGTGGAACACAGAATGTTCTATGAAACCAGACCAGATGTAGAAAATTTAGTGACTAAGAAGTGGAACCTGCAAGGCACCACTTCAGAGGCTCCCCCCTGGGCAAATAATAGTGAATGTGAACTTCTATCCACTTAGTGAAGTTGGGGCACAGAGCCTAACATACACAAAAGACAAAAGAACAAAAAAATACTACACTATAAACACTAGGGAGCTAATTCACCCACAAGACTGCTTCAGCTGATATAGACAGCAGCTCCTATGTGACCTCTTGTTGAGAGGTAGTATGGAAAACAAGACTGAAGGCCAGCAGAGCCTGCCCTGGTGGGGAAACATGGATACCTGTGCAGGTAGTTGGGACCTCCCTGAAGGGCAGAGCAGGCCAGCAAAAGCCTGATGCTGACTTTGGAATGAACACTGCAGGAACATGTATACAAAGCCTGTGGGGGAGCAGCCACACTGAGAAAGCCAGCATAGTGAGACAAAGGGACACCATTTGTTTTCCCCTGCCACCCCACCAGGCTGTGAAAATTAAGGAGCTATGGCCATAAGGTCGGTGGGACATTGCCCACTTAAGTAAACAATCCCTGAGCCTAGCAGTGGGCTACCCTGAGAAGAGGAAGGAGGCTGTGGCACTGAGAAGCTCCAGGCAGACATAGGGAATGCTTTGAATCACATCCAGTAATTAAACAATCCTGGAGTCTAGCTGCCAGTGGCCCAAAGAAATTGGGAGCTACTGAGCATATTTCTACAATTTGGAACCCCCAGGAGGCTCATCTTCTTCTAGGACATTGTGCACTGGGTCCCAAAGGAGCCTAGGGAACTGTCCCTCCCTCTTCTGGTTAGCAAAATCCAAATGCTCACAGTGGGGGCTCTGGACAACACTAGCCCAACTTTGTAGGCCGTGATTACCCTGGAGAGCACTAGTGTATGAGCATTGGCAGCACACAATGCCAGAGGGAGTGGCCACCAAGGGTGCTATAGCTGGGGACCCAGTGGGGATCCTGAGAGTTCATGGGTCAGAGGGACCAGAACTGGATTGCCTCATGAGTGGGTGGAGGGATTTGGAGAGCACAAGTCCTTTCTGAGAACTGAGTTGCAATAGAGGAGGGGAAAAAAGAGCTGGGACAGCTCTTTGGCAACCTTCAAAGAGCAGGTGGAAGTCATAAGGAACCAAGTGACTGTCACATGGACTGAATTAATCAATATGAATTGAGCTGTTGTCAGATGAGTCTTTATTTCCTTTTTTAAAGAGGTTTTTTTTTCTTTTATGCTTATGCTGAATTGGTTAATTCCTTTGGTCTCTTTTTAGCTTTCCTCCACACCATTTTATCTCTCCCTTTACTTCCACAGACTTTGAAACTTTTTGTCACCAATGTTACTAATCACAATTTCCAACCATTAGTTGGTTTAGGTTACCCTGTTGTTGTTAGGGGCTGTTGAGTCAGGTTTGACTTCATAGCAACCTCATAGTGTTCAATGGCTGATTGTTTTGGGATTGCTTTGGAAGTAGATTGCCACCTCCTCCCATTTTTGCAGTGTGGGGAATTGAATCTGAGTCTTCAGAGATTGCAGAGCAGGCACTCTACCAACTAAGCTAAATCCCAGGCAGTCAATATCTCCCAAATTTATTTGTCAAAACCAAAATAGGACAACTCCCACCCTTGCATTTTCTAGACTTCCTGAAAAGTTTGGATAGCCATATACACATATATTACATGTAAGGAGGAGGTATTTCCTTAAAAACACCAGCCTTCAAACAATAATAATCAAAATTATTAAGATAAGAGTGGGTGAAGCTATTACTCTAGCAGCAGCAGGTTTTCTGTCCTCTGAATTAAACTGGAGTCCAAGGTCCCCAAAGAAGGCATTATACCAAGGGCAACCTCAGACAGATAGGGCATTGATATCCAGACCAAGCAATGGGAAAAGCTCAACCTATAACCATACAAAACATGAAAAACATGGTTAAAGAGGATTCTCTGATTGACCAAAACCTTTTAGTAGTTGATTTTAATGTAACTCAAATTTTAGATATGCCAGAAAAAGAATTTAGAAGTCTGTTTATAAATATGTTGAAAGACTTTAAAGATACCACAACCAAACAAATGAGAGCAAATGAAACACTGGACCAAAAAAAAAAAAAAAAAATCAAACTTAGGAGAAAAATTGACCAAAGAAATTGAGATCCTGAAGAAGAATCAAACAGAAATGGTGGAATTACAAAACACTAAACCAACTTAATAGTAGATTCTTCGGTATCCAGATTGGATGATGCTGAGAACAGGACTTCTGAAACTCAATAAAAAGTTGAAGATCTTATCTATTCAGATGCCACAAAATACTGAAATATGAGGCATTGTGATCAATGCTTTCAAGAGATCTTTGATTAAATGAAGAAACACAACCTCTGAATACAGGGAGTTCACAAAGGAGCTGAAATTAACACTAGGGGAATAGGAAATCTTTTCAATGAAATAATATCTGAACACTTCCCAAACTTAATGGAAGAAATATATGCCTAAACCACAGAAGCATCCAGAACGCCAAATAGGGTAGACCAGAGCAGATCCTCTCCATGACACATTGTAATTGGAATGCTAAATCTAGAGAGCAAAGAAGCTGTTTTAAAGGCTGCGATAGAGAAATGGCAACTCACTTATAAAGGCAAGCCCATCAGAATAACAGCTGTCTTTTCAACAACTCTAAAGGGAAGGAAAGTATAGTCAGGCATTATTTAAGCCCTGAAAGAGTAAATGCCAAGCAAGATTACTTTACCCAGCAAAACTATCATTTAAAGTAGATGGAGATCTCAAGACATTCCATGATATTGACAGATAAAGTGATTTGCAACCAGCAGGCTAGCATTGTAGATTTTTATAGAAATACCACATACAAGAGAAACAAGACAGGCCCAAATGCAAGACCAAAGGAATGAATAAAAGACATGAGGGGAATTCAGGAACACAACAAGCTAACTATGAACCAAAGAAAAGAAACAAACACATAAATAATGCGGAAAAATAAACTCTCAATTATTACTCTAAATGTGAATGGTCTTAACTCATTACTTAAAAGGTACTGACTGGCCAACTAGGCTAAAAAACAAAAACCCTCAATATGCAGGATTCAAAGACTCATCCACAACGACCATACAAATCTGAAAATTAAAGGCTGAAAAATAACATATCAAGAATGTGGTAATTAAAAAAAAGAGCAGAGGTAGCTATACTAATTTCTGACAATGTAGACTTCAATTTCAAACTAATCAGAAGAGACAAAGATGGTTACAACATATTAGTAAAAGGAATGGTCAGTCAGGAAGTCATAATGTTACTTAGTATTTATTCACCAAACATAGGAGCACCTAACTTCATAAAACAAACACTATTGGCAAAAAGGAACACATTGGTCCAGACCCAGTAATTATGGGAGATTTCTATACCCCACTCTTTTCAAGAGACAGATCATCAAAGCAAAAAATTAGCAGAGAAACAATGGATTTAAACAGCACCATGGACCAACTGGACCTAACAGATGTCTACAGAATATTCCATCCATCTGACATAGAATACACATTCTTCTCAGCACCACATGGAACTTTTTCTAAAATCAACCACAAAAATGGCCTCAACATATACAAAAGAATTAAATTCTTCCCCTGTACCTTATCAGATCACAGTGGAATAAAACTAGAATTCAAAAGCAGGAAAAACTTCAGAAATGTTACAAATATATGGAGACTAAATAATGCACTTCTGAATAATCAATGGGTCATCAAAGATATCAGAAAGGAAATTTAAAAGTTCTTACAATCTAATGAGGATGAAAACATCCTACCAAAACATATGGGATACAGCTAAGGCAGTTCTAAAAGGGAAGTTAATAACTGTGAGTGCCTTTATGAAGGAAGTTAGTGAAGGCCCAATTAAATAACTTAATGACACAAGTGAGGAGATCCAACACCAAGCCAAACACAAAGGGAGTACACAGAAAGAAATTATTAAGATCAGGACAGAAATGAACAAAACAGAGACTCTTGTTATTGTTAGGTACCATCGAGTCAGGGTCCAACTCATAGCAACCCTATGTACAACAGGTGAAACAGTATTAGTGCTTCTCTGTTATTCATAGGGTTTTCAAGGACTGTTTGTTTTTTTGGGAGTGGGTTGCCAGGTCTTCTCCCAAGCCTACAGCACCTGGTGTTCCTAGGCGGTCGCCTATCCAAGTTACTAACCAGGCCAGACCCTCCTTAGCTTCTGAGATCTGACAGGATTGGACCTCACAGTGGTATGGCTGTAGGCATAGTGAAATTACTTGTCCTTAAATCTATTGTCTTGCTCTTTTATTTTCTAACTATCTTGACAATTCTATGTTCTTTTTCTCCCCATATGTCTTGCCTATTCGGATTAATCAAGTATAATTTCATTAAGCCCTATTTTAAAAGGGTTGTAGTTATTTTCTTTCAGCATTTTAAAGATAATGTCTTTTCTAGAATTTATCGTTGGAAGATGTTGAAACTAACATATTGATGTGATTGTTGTCCTGTGAAGATAATATGTTTTCTCCCTCATTTGGCTGCTTTTAATATTTTCTCTTTGTTTTTCAGTAATTTCACTGTGATGTGCCTTGGTGATGTTTTGTTTGCATTTATTTTGCTTGCAGTTTGTGGAGACTTTTGTGTTGGGGAATTCTCAGCTGTTATCTCCTCAGATTTTACCTGTGCTCATATCTTTTCACTATGCCCCAATATGTCTCTTTTGCTCTTTTCTGTATCTTCAATTGTTTTAGAATCTCTTTTCTTGCTTCAGTCTGAGTATTTTCATAGTAGACAATGTGCTATTTTAGCTCACTATTCATTTCTTCACTCCTATCTAATTTGCTATAAAACGTTATCAATATTTCAGTTACTATAACTTTAAAAAAGAGCTGGAATATCTATTTTTATAGATTTCAGTTTTCTGAAAATCTCAATTTTTTCGTAATGTGTTTTTGAACATATTATACAGTTATTTTACATTTAATGTGTCATCACTCCAATACATGAGCTTTCTTGTGGGTCCATTTTTACTATCAGTGTCCTCCTAATATGATGTCTTTGTATACCTGGCAGCTTTTGCTTGAATGCTGAACATTGTTCGTGAAAACTTGTATAGGCTTCAGATGATGTGATCTTCTACCTAGAGCTTCCTTAATATTTTTGCTATCTTTTAGAGTAGAAATAAGTTACTTTAATCCAATCTAGGGTTGAGATGATATAGGGACTGTGTATCCAACTCTATGGAGAGGCGGTGTTCTTTCTTACTCTTACCGTGTAAACCATCAAGGTAAATCTCAGCGCCTGCTTCTTAGAAGCAGTGAGCTCTAACTTTTACCTTCTTAGCACTGGTGAAGCTCTGCTATATTTTTAAGCCCCTTAGCTCCTTTCTTCTTAGCTTTTCAGCCTCTACTTGCAAACCAGTAAATGTTACAAGTTGAAAAGCAGCTGAAACTTCTAGGCTTACTTCTCAGTGTGTTTTTCCTCCTTGGGATCTTGGCCCATCATGTTCTGGGCAACCTTGGTAGCTCTCCAAGTCATTGATTGATTGATTGATTCATTACATTGGGGGCCTGAACCAGGTCCTCAAACATACTCTTTGCAGACGCTCTACCACTGAACCACACTTCTATCCCCCTTTTTATTTTTTGTCTTGAGACAAGGCCTGGCTAAGTTATGAAGGCTGCCCCTGGCCTCAGATTTATAATCCTCCTGAGTTGATGGGATTACAGGCATGTGACATTGCCTTTGGCTCTCTTGTTGTTGTTGTTGTTGTTAGGTGCCATTAAGTCGGTATCTGGTATCCGACACAGCGACCCTATGAACAACAGACGAAACACTATTGTCAGTGCTTCTCTGCTGTTCATAAGGTTTTCAATGGCAAATTTGATTTTTGGGAGTGGGTTGCTGGGTCCTTCTTCCAAGCCTACAGCACTTGGTGCTCCCAGGCGATCTCCCATCCAAGTACTAACCAGGCCCGACCCTGCTTAACTTCTGAAATCTGACGGGATCAGATGCCACAATGGTACGGCTCCAGTCCTTTGGCTCTCTAATGCTTTTAACTAGTTGATTTTTGTAATTTATCTAGCTTTTTCAATTGTTCTTGGTAGGAAGGTTGGACTGAAATTAGCTAGACAAATGGACCCTTGAGTATGTAATCTGGGGACCTTTGCCAAATCCTGAGACCAAGGGTTTGCCAAACCCTGAGATCAGGTCAGGTTTTTTGAGATTTTCATTGATGGTGCAAAAGCAATGATGAGTGAGGTGCTGGTACCTTTGTGTGAATAAACATAGGGGGGACCGAACTACACTAATGTGGCTGGATACTAGTAGGATGCCTCTGTAGGCCCTTGGTCTTGTTAATAAATGAATTTGTAAATGGACCAAAAGGGAAGTTTGAGGAAACTTTATGAAAGTCAGGAAAGAAGAGAATGGTGGAGCAAGTATATTGGGGATATAGGCCCATATGGGGAGAGGGGAGATGGAAGAGATACACAAAGAGAAAGTTATAGAAATCAGAAAACAGGCAGGTCCAGCACTGAATATCCATGGAGGAGTCACATTTATACTTCTGAGTTAGAGGTCAGAAACCATACTGGTCCTGCAGTGAGCCTGCAGTCACCTCCAAACTTCTGCGTAGAATTTCGGTCATCTGTGGGTGACTGCTGATGTCTGTGGGTTGCTCTGTACATTGCTAAGAACAATAGGCAACGTTGAGAGCTGTGGACACTGCAGACTGTGAGCATTGTGGATTACTGGACTTTTATGGATGTCTGGAGATTGCAAACTGGGGTGGAACTTTGGGGTTTTTCAGTCCCCAGTTTTTCTCACGATGGCCTGCAGCCCTACCACTGTGACATCTGATCCTGTCAGATTTCTGAAGCTAAGCAGGGTCAGACCTGGTTAGTACTTGTATGGCAGACTTCCTGGGAACTCCAGGTGCTGTAGGCTTGGGAGAAAGACCTGGCAACCTATTCCCAAAAGACAGTCAGCCATTGAAAACCCTATGAATATCAGAGAAGCACTGATAATAGTGTCTTGTATAGTGAGTTGGATACCAACTTAATGGCACCTAACAACAACAACAACAACAACAACAACAACAACAACAACATCTCCTTAATGGAACAGGTATTCCTCCCCTCTGTTTGATCTTGTTTGCATATGTGTCATATTTCTCTCACCCCTAGGCTTAGGCTGGCCTCTGTGGGCTGTTACACAAGTCATTCTGTTTATCCCAGGCAGAATCTTGGCTTAAGTAAGAATCCCCCTTCCTAGCCTGGATATGGAGGGCCTTGGGCCTACCAGTTGTCTTCATATATAAAGTAAGTTACTAGTTACAGATCAGACCATTTGTAAAGGTGCTATAGGTTATACAGTAGGTCTCTGATAAGAAAATATTATCTACTAGCAACTGTGCTATTTACAAAAGATATCATCTATCAGGGAGTTACCATTTTGTCTCAGAGGAAGCTTACATTAATATTCATGTTTCAAAAGAGACCTGGAAGGGGAGATGGCTGCAGGAGGGCCTTTTATTCCCTTTCTTCCTGCCTACTGTCCCCTATCACTAGCAGTCATAATCTTCACTCGCATAAATTTGTAGTCAAAACAAATGCGAGTTTCCATTGAAAATGTCCTTCACGAAGTAGTAAAAATTATTAATTTTACTAAATCTTGACCCTTGAACACACTTCTTTTTAATGATTCATCTGTTGAAATAGCAAGTACACATAGCACATTTTTGCTGCTTATGGAAATACAATGGTTTCTTGAGGAAAAACATCTGGGTGTGTGCTGTTCTAAAATAGTTTTCTCTTTTATGGATTGCCACTTTACCTTGAATGAAAGACGAACTACAGTTCTCAAAAATGAATGGCGTCTCTCTTTTTAAGGCAAGCAACTGATAGTAAACAACACCAAATGATAAAATTGGAAATAGGTTAAGTGGAAATTAGTCTTTTAAAAAAACTTGTGTTGGGCCGGGCGCGGTAGTGCACACCTGTAATCCCAGTGGCTTCGGAGGCGGAGGCAGGAGGATTGCAAGTTTGAGACCAGAGGCAGTTTGTGTAACTTAGTGAGACTGTCTCAAAAAGCAGAAAAATGGGCCGGGGTGCAGCTCAGTGGTCCAGCACTTTCAGAGCGTGCAAGTGCGAGGTCCTGGGTTCAATCCCCAGTACTGCAAGAAAAACAAACAAACAAAAAAACAAAACAAACCTTGTCTCTAGAACTGTGAGCTTGATGCCTCCCAAATATTTGAACAGTTTTCTGGTAAAATTAGTGATGTTAACTAATGTGATTTTTTAAATTCTGCATAACAAAGTATGTCAACATTTGGAAGCTCTACATAACACTGTAGACTGATATTTTCCAAATGTACCATCCATCATATTGCAAAATCATATATAGAGGAAATATGCACTCAACTTTTAAGATAGGCCAATGGATTTCAGTGCAGCAGCGAACAATTCAGTGATATGGTTTCAGATTACTCATTGAAATTAACCTTTAAAAACCTCTATCATTTGTCAGGCTTTGGTGGAGTATCAAAGAAGAATATCCACAATCATACAAAAAGACTTAAAATAATTCTTCTCTTTACAACCCCTTACCTATGTGACTAGATTTGCTTCATGTACTTCGACTGAAACAGCGTATTTAAAAAATTGAATATAGAATAAAACTTTCTTAAGCCAGACCGGAAAACAGATTACAGAAATTATAAAACAGTGCTTCTTTTGTCAGTTTTATGTGGTTTTGGAAAATATATTTTTCATTAAAATATTTTAAAAAATATGTAGTGGAATTATTTTTAATGATTCAATGAATACTATTGGAATATTTGTCAGTTTTAATTTCTGTGTAGTAAATGTTAATAGCTGGATGGTGGTGGTGGTTAGGCACAATAGAATTGGGTCCAATTTATAGCAATTCTGTGTACAACAGAATGAAACACTACTCAGCACTGTTATCTGACAGTGCTTCTCTGCTATTCATAGGGTTTTCGATGGCTGATTGTTTTGAGAGTGGGCTCCTGGGTCCTTCTCCCAAGCCTACAGCCCCTTGTGTTCCCAGGTGGTCTCCCACTAAGAACTAACCAGGCCCGACCCACCTTAGCTTCTGAGATCAAAGTGGGGCAGAGGCTAAGATGGTATGGCTGTAAATGTTAATAATTATAGCTCATATAAACATGCACTGTTTGGGGTCTTCAATAATTTTTAAAAGCAAGGGGCACTGGCTGCTGTGGCATAGCCTATAATCTCAGCTACTTGGGAGGCTAGGGTAGGAGGATCTCAAGTTCAAGGCCAGAGAGATCCTGCACAACTAAATGAGGCTTTGTTTCAAAATAAAAATAAAATGAAAATAAAAATAAAAAAGGGCCTGGGTGTGCAGCTCAGTGTTGGAGCACTTGCCTAGCATGCATGAGGCCCTGGGTTCAACCCACAGTACTGGGGGGAAAAAAGTGAGCCACTGTACTAGACAGTCAGAGCTGGCAGCTATGTGTGGAAGAGGTCAGGGTGGCTAAAGCATTTCGTATCTGTATCTTTTTTGGATGTAGACGCCCAGACTTTCAGGAAATTTTGGCCACTTTGCATGGTAACAAACAAAAAGATTGGTTAATTTAATAAATATGCCAGGCAAATGAAATACTATTGTAGTCTGTATTATCAGATGTCAGGTAGATTGCTCACTTTCTATTGTATTAGATTACATGGGAATAGCCTTTGACTTGCAGATCATTGACTAAGTACAGAAAGAAAAATGGCATAAATAGATAATTTATAAATATTACAAATTCTTAAGATGTAGTTGGGAAAATGTGATTAAAATGTTACAACCAGACTTGTATTTCAACCTCAAGATTCCCTTTTGGAAGTTACCCTACTGTATAATACACATCGACCAACATAGTGACATTTAATTAAGATGAACACAAGGCCTTTGGTTGTTTTAGAAACAATAAGATCAGATTGAATCTTTTAAAGCAGTTCAATTTTAGGAAGTTTTACAGGGCACTTCAGAAATTCCATTCCCTACTATCAGTGAATACAGTATTTTTTTTTTCCCCTTGAGAGAAAGTATGTACATAAATAAAATGCCCAGGATTATAACATGGCTAAACGATAGCTGCAGTTTTCTTTATAACAGATGCCCTACCAAGCTGTTTTTTGTTCATGTTGTTTTACCCTTTTATAAATCTATCATTTTTAGGCTTCAAGACATTCACTTTGTTCTGATTATTCTCTGATTGATTTTATATGTGAAAGACTTATCCGTGTAATACTCTACTGTTTTAAAACATTCTCTGGATATTTATTGTTCATTCCTTCTTTTTTATGATTGTTATATTCGTCATTTTTTTATTGGAAATTTTTAATGTACATCTTAATGTGATTCATTCTGACATGCATTTCATTGTGACATTTCCATATATGCATTTTGTTGCACATTACACAGATAAGTTCCCCCTTACCCTCTTGTGCACTTCCTCCCCCTGCCATACCCCCCACCAAAGGCTCTCTTCCATTTGCTTATCTTTTTATGGTAATATTTTTCTATATATCCTTGGGTCCCAATTATGTTTAAGATAGCACTGTCTTTTTACAAATAAAATAAGTGTGGTCCTTATCCTCAAAAAACTAAAGAGTATTAGTAAATTCATGTAATGCTCTTTAGTTTTTGAGGGTAAGGACCACGCTTATTTTATATCATCCACAGTGTCCTGCTGGCAGGTAGACTCTCCACACTTGCTATTCAATACTTCTGTGACACAGGAAATTCATTTCCTGTCTCCTAGTATTAATTTAGAATTCATTATTCATAAGGTGCCATGTTTGGGCACCAGCAGATAACGCTTTGGTGCATTTTGCCTTTATATCGAAGAAACAAGTGACAAGTATTTAAGATGCAGAGGATACAGAGTCTTCTTGGTTTGATATAATCATTCCCATGGCAGTAGAATTGTTCTGAAAGAAACCATTTTGTTGTTATTGTTGTTGAATATCCTACCTTCTGTGCAAACAGATTAGGGAAATGAAGAGTTTCAGTAGAGAAATTGCAGACTTGCTCTCCTGTCTGCACAATTTGTCAGAACAATGATCTTAAATAGCCCTGAAAGCCCTGAAATTGATTTTGATTTCACATTTGAACTGTTGTTTTCCTTGGCAGCCAATGCTTCTGGTAGGTATCAGTTTTAACATTGAGAGGCCTCAACTTTCCTTTATTGTCTTGTTGGCTGGCTGTAGCCAGTCTTGGACCAATCCTAGGCCAGTACGGGGGTTGGGGGGATCAGTGAGAGTTTGGCTTTGAATTCATAAAGAGGTGTGTTAGAAAGCCAATCTCTCCACTAACGTTACAGGGTTTAAATATGTTACTTCTCTGGGCATAAAATGTTTGGAAAATGTACTTAATGCTACCCAACATGATAATGTGCTAGAGTAGTGATACTTCGTGGTCCTGAGTTTGGATGTATAATCCAAACAAATGAAATAAAACATATAACAAAGATGCTTATTTACAAGAAGTTCATGATGGTGGCATTGTGGACTAAGAGACAGGCTTTGTGGGCAGACTGCCTGGCTCAGCCCTTTCTGGCTGTGGCATCCTGAGCTCATTGCCTGTGACATATGAAATAGAGCCGTTGAGAAGATTACCTCCACTGATGCTTACAAAACACTGGGCAGGTAAGTGTTGACTATTACTGTTGTTTTTATTTGTGCTAATTAATGAGAGCATATTCTAAGATTCCAATAATTGATCATAGTTGTTGTGTGCCATCGAGTCGTGCCCAACTCATAGCAACCCTTATAGTGTTTTCAATGGCTGATTGTTTCAGGATTGCCTTGCGAGTGGATTGCCACATCCTTCTCCCATTTTTGTGGTGCTGGGAATAGAACTTGGGACCTCAGAGACTGCACAGTGGTGCTCTACCAACTGAGCTAAATCCCAGTCCACTGGTCATAGTAGAACTACCTTTTTCACCATCTCCCCACCAAAACTCTTGGTTTCCAGGCTATGTTCCCTGTTCCTGGAGTCTTAATTAAAAAAAAAAAAGAGATTGTTTTTATGAGAGTGGCATCTACAGTGGTAAGTGATGCATTTCAAAAAGTTTCATTTTTTGAATATCAACTCTGCTGTTGGCAACAGTCCAGTCATGCCTGTTGCTAATTAATCACTTCCACTGAGAACTTAATTAGTGGCTTAATTAGGATCATCCTCGAGTAGCAGGCAGCATTATCCTGAGCCAGCGGCAAGTTACTGGCTATTTCTAGCTGGCCCTTCTGGTCCTATGGAAATTTAAACTGAGGGAGAAACCTTCTGTGTTTCTATTTGTCTTTATCAAAGAAGGCTGTGGAAGATCACCATTGACTGTGATGCATTCATGAGCAATCACACATGTGAAAATAAGGGAACATATCCACTTACCATGAGCCGATGAGAAAACCAAATTTGGCTGTTCAGTTCTTGTGATTGTGCTAAACAAGGAGGAAACATGTTGGCAAGTGTTGACGATGAGACTCTGCTTTCTGAATATGACAGAGTATTTCATTTTTGTGCTGAAAGTTAAAGTAGTTTCCTTCTGGCATTGTTGTTTTATACTGTATGCATTTTTGAAATATTGCCACATGGCTACAGGATGAAATCAGCACTCCATTTTCTTTCTTTTTACCCCCTCAGGAAGGTATGGGAAAATGAGGCAAACGTAGCATCTTTGTGCCTTATTTTCCTGAAGAAGTAGAAATTATGTTAGGATATAAAACACCATGAAGTTACTCCAAAAACAGCATTTCCCATAGACCTTTTGGGTGGACTGTAACTTTGCAACAATAAGATAAAAATAAATGGACCAATAGCTTCTGTTTTATAGAAAGGAGAATCCTTTGAGTCATGTTTCCAAATGAGGACAGGGATTGTGAAATAGTTCTACTTTGCATGAACATATTTGCTTCTTTTTCTTTTTCTTTTTTCCCTCTTCTTTTTTTTCCTATTAAAGGCTTTGAGATGACTTACTTAAATTGGGATCTTGGCAAAAGGATTGATTGAACTATTTTGTATCCAACAGTTTCATTGCTGCTTCCAGGAGAAGTGGAACAGGATGTAAACACCAGAGTTTCTCCTTACATACCTTCTGTGAATATACCTCTCACCACTGAAATGAAGCCAGTGCCCACTGTGAAAAGGACAGACAAACAAGGAGAAGAGGTACTCCATAAGGATTTCAGCTTCCACACAGCCTAGATTTTGTAATCTGTCCTTTCAGAAAAATACTACTATACCTGTGTGCTTTTGTATTTTTCTTCAGATTTGGGAAAGTTTAGAATTCAAGTTGTTTAGTTATTCTTTCTTCCTTCTGTCTATCACTGATGTGTATATTTCTTTTTAAACACACAGCAATTCTGTTTATGTGTGGAAACTGTTTTGCCTTATGATATATACTGTACTGTAGAACAATGATAACAGTTTTCCCGTATCTTTTATTCTGAACTGGCCATGATTCTTATTATCATTCCTAAAGTCCTATAAACCTTTTGTATTAGTTCAGGTGAGGCCAGACTGTTGTAATAGAAAATCCCAATAATAATTCCATGGCTGACAGAAGGCAGTTTATTTCCCTTATTTAACTGTCTGTAGAGTTTTTATTGGCTCGAGTTTAGCTCAGTTAATAGAGTGCTACTTTGTGCTCTCTGAGGCCCTGGGTTCTATCCCTAGCACCACAAAAAATGAGAGAAGGACCTGGCAGCCCTCTCCTGAAACAGTCCTGGAATAATCAGCCATTGAAAACAATATGAATAGTAGAGAAGTTCTGGGCATGGCACAGTGTTGAGGAGTGTTTCATTCTTTTGTACATAGGTTGCTGTGAGTCGGACCTGACTCAATGACACCTAACAACAATGACACCTAACAACAACAACAGAGTTCTTACAATCAGTTCCCTAGGGTCAGGGACCAAAGACTCCTTCTCTTTAATGTCCATTATCCCTTGGGACATTATTCTCATCTGCATGTTCCAGGTCAGATCACTGTCATACTTGGAGGGGTAACAGGTGGGAACATTTGGGCTGCATGTCACCACAAGGCTTAGGACTCAGGGCCCTCCATTGCCACTCACATTCCATTGGCAACTACTTAGTCACATGTTTATATGTAGAAGCAAGGGAGGAAATGTTATTTACCTGACCATGTGCTTCACAAACAGGAGAGAGTGAAGTCTCATCTACACCTTTACTCTTCCACATGTCCAATATGAAAGTCATTTTTGGCAACTCTTCTACATAGACTTGTCAAATGTATACCAAGACAGGCTGCTGGTGGTGCTGGTAATTGACCTCTCTCATCTTCCTTACTCTAACATAAAGAGGGAACAGGCGTAAGAAGTTGTTAAGGACTCTTTGTTATTGCTTTCTAATGAAATCCCTAGTGTCTCCCTTAATTAGTTTGATCTCTTGGTACTAATCTTGTCACTGGAAGATATTCTGTTATAGAATCAGTCACATTCAGTTAGAAATAATGCAGTATATTTCAATTTTAAATTGCCCTTTTCCTCATAGTACTTCTGTTCACTATATCAAAAAAAGTATATTTAGGATGCTTTCAGGTTTATGTTCAACTCTCAAATTGATGAATTGGTCAGGACAGCCACTGTCCAATATGCTTTTTGAATTATAGATTATATTCTCTGAATTGTGTGGCATTAAAATTGCAAGGCTAAGGCTATTCCTAGCAGGAATCAGTTTCTTTTGAGGACCTGCTTATATTCTTGACTTCAGTGATCTCCAGGATATTGTGTCAACCCTTGGACATGGCATCTAGTACCTTCATAGAAATTCTATTACATTTCAGTACAGTTATAGAATATATGTGTCTAAGATGGTAATAGAAATTATTATAAAGGGGTTTCAGTTAATGGATTAAAAATGCTAAATAATTTGTGGAATCTCTCCAGTAGCCAGTGATAGTTAATGGATTAAAAATGCTAAATAATTTCTGGAATCTCTCCAGTAGCCAGTGTCATACAAGTTAAAACTGTGTGTTATGATTGCCTTTTGAAAAGGAATATAAACTTCATTTCTTAATGTGAACTTTTAAAAATATTGGAATAAAACTAATATAAAAACTTTTATGCTGGCCAACTCATGAGCTATCGATGAATAACTTTTGCTGTCTTTTGAATGTTCAAATTAATATTTTGGTTAGACACTTCTTTCCTTCCTTTCTGTATTCCTTCCCTCCCTCCCTCCCTCCCTCC
>VMDO01019033.1:28603-40777 GCA_007922755.1 Pedetes capensis | reverse complement strand
AAAAAAAAAAAAAAAAAAAAATGGACTGGGGGTACAGCTCAGTGGTCCAGCACTTGCAAAGAACGCAAGCACGAGGCCCTGGGTTCAACCCCCAGTACCACCAGAAAAAAAAAAAGAGAGAGAATATGTCATAAAAAGGCTGGTGAAGTAGCTCAACAATCGAGTGTTTGCCTAGCATGCACAAGGCCCTGGGTTCAATCCCCAGAACTAAAAAAAAAAAAAAAAAAAAAAAAGTTATAAAATAAATCCTTGTTTATATTATGATAGTAATTAAATATCACATTAAAATCATCAGAGATCTGAATTTAATATTTTTATAGAAACTATTTCTGTGAGTCTTCATGTATGTAAATATAGGCATCACCAATAAAGGAACCAAACAGAAAATTTCTATTTACTTTCACCATAAATCCCTCAATTTCTGAAATTATAAAATGTCTACATTTCTTCTGATTTCAGGGCTGTTAAAATTAATCTGATACAAGATCAGCAGAAGGTGTTATGGAACATCACCAGTGTGCATGCAGTGTTCTGCATGCACACTGGTGCATCTCTTCTGGAAGGCAACTTGTTAGTACCTATTACAATATAAAATATACACATTCTTTTCCCCTGGCTGTTCTACTTCTAGAAATATCTACTACAGAAATATGCAGACATTGTATAAAGCATACGAGGATGGCAAATACAGTATTGTTTGTAATAGCCAACAATCCAAATATCCATGAGTATGGATGCTTAGACACAAAGCAGAATGAACTGGCAAACTAGAAGTCCAGGAGTCCTATTAGTTGCCACAGTGTAGGTAAATGCTGGTTTCTGAGTCAGTTCAAGTCAGCAAAAATGTGTTGAATGTCTTCCTCACACCAGGCCCACACAGTGATGACAATGCCAAACGAGACAGACCCAGGCCTTTAGCTAGAAGAAGAAAAGTGAAAACCACAGAACTTCAACTAACAATAACATGAAAATTATGTTCATCACCGGGCATGGTGGTGCACACCTGTATGCCAGTAACTTGGGAGGCAGAGGCGGGAGGATCACAAGTTCGAGACCAGAGGCAATCTGTATAATTTAGTGAGATCCTGTCTCAAAAATTTAAAAAATAGGCTGGGGGTACAGGTCAGTGGTATAGCACTTGCAGTGCGAGGCCCTGGATCCAACCCCCAGTACCGCAAAAAAAAAAAAAAAAAAAAAAAAAAAAAAAAAAAAAAAAAAAAAAAAAAAAAAAAAAAAAAAAAAAAAAAAAAAAAAAAAGAAAGAAAGAAAGAAAGAAAAAGAAAAAGAAAAAAGAAAAAGAAAAAGAAAATTATGTCCACCAAAAGCACTGGGGCAAATCTGTGTGAAAAGGAAATAAGGATTTATTGAGTGTTTCTTTGACACCAAATAATCATAGTTTGGATAATTTCCTATGTTATCTTACTGTTTCTTTCTCCTGAGTTTTCCATCAAATAGCTGTAATTTCTTTTTGGTGGCTTCCAAAAAAATCAATAAACAATTCTACCTACTGCAGTTTTTGCAAACTACACTGTTGTTGTTATTAGGTCCCATCAAGTCGAGTACAACTTATAGTGACCCTATGTACAAAAGAAGCACTCCCCAACACTGTGCCATGCCCAGCACTATGTCAGTGCTTCCTTGCTATCCATAGGGTTTTCAATGGCTGATTGTTTTTCAGGATTGTTTTAGAAGTGGGCTGCCAGGTCCTTCTCCCTTTTTGCAGTGCTAGGGATAGAAGCCAGGGCATCAGAGCATGCAGTGTAACACTCTATCAACTAATCTAAACCCCAGCCCAAACTACACTGACAGAAACTCATTTTCTCCAAAATGACTGGAACACCTTGCACATACTAAACTGAAAATTTCTAAACCTATAAATTATACAAAAATTTAACAAGGGACAAAATTCAGATGAGTAATGACTCACTTCTGTATTCTATTAATATAAATTATTAATCCTAGGAAAATTTCTCTAGTTTAATTATTTTGTTTTGTTTGTTTTGTGGGTTTTTTTGAGACAGGGTCTCACTGTATAGTCCAGGCTGGCCTAGAACTTGCTATGTATCCCAGATTGGACTCAAATTTACGATCATCCTGCCTCAATCTCCACAGTGCTGGGATTACAGGCATGAGCCACCAAGCCCAGCTCAAATTTTTATAATATAACTATAAATAAAGATTATATTAGTATGCTAATAGAGATAAGGGGCTGGGATTTAGCTCAGTTGGAAGAGCGCCGCTCTGCAGTCTCTGAGGTCCTGAGTTCGATTCCCAGCACCACAAAAATGGGAGAAGGACGCGGCAACCTACTCCCAAGGCAATCCCAAAACAATCTGCCATTGAAAACCCTATGAGGGTCACTATGAGTCAGACACAACTTGAAGGCACCTAACACCACCAATAGAGATAAGAACTCTTCAATAGTTTTCACGTCTCAAGGGTTTGTTTTACTAACTTCACATATCATAAAGTTAAATAACAACGAATAAAAATCAATTGTGCTAATTAGTATAGCAATTTTTGCTTTGAGCTCAAATAAGACTAAGAGCCTAAAATAAATTTACTTAAACCTCTAATTTCCCTTATAATTATCACTTTATAGTCTTAAAGGAGAATTAAATTCATTCTTTATGTTGACTTTAGGCACAGATACTATTTTCTCCTAGTCTAGGATCAGGAAAGGTTATAGCAGAATATATAAAGATTTTGTTTTCAGTCATGTCACAAACATTTAGTTCCTGTATCAGAAGTTTTGAGATGCCCCAAACAATGTTAATTGAAATAAAGTAAATAAATAAAAATTAAAAAGTTTAAACTTTAAAGCTCTCATTATTAACTTTTTTTTTTACAACATATCTGGTTTATTTGCTATAACTTCTCCATGGATTAATTTCTACTATTCTGAATTTCTGAGATTGTGTTCTGTTGTGGTATATTTTCTGGCTTCCCATTGTCATTTGCCACTATGGGAATATCAATGTAGCAGGCCTTTTACTTTACTATCAAGAAAACTCAGCTGGCATGAAAATGAGGGTGCCCCTGCCACATTTGCTTCTCTGTGGCTGAAAAGCTGATGTGGTATGCCCTGAAAACATGAACATTTTAAGACTCTCAAATCACTACCTAGGGTGGTCTCATTACAAAACCCAGTGAAGCATTTTACTCACCAGCATGGAAGTGACATTCAGTAAAATTCTCAAATCCTTTAATTAATTATTATGTATACTTTATATTTTTGCCTTTAGCCATAGCACTGTGGCATCCAATCCCATCAGATCTCACAAGATCAGCAGGAAGATCAGCAGGGTCGGGCCTGGTTAGTATTTGGATGGGAGACCGCCTGGGAACACCAGGTGCTATAGGCTTGGGGAAGGACCCAGCAACCCACTCCCAAAAATCAATCTGCCATTGAAAACCCTATGAATAGCAGAGAAGCCCTGACAATAGTGTCTTACCTGTTGTACGTAGGGTTGCTATGAGTCGGACACCGACTTGATGGCACCTAACGGTAACAATACTTTATATTTACCAAAATGTTATGTATCTCCTTGACATTAAATAAAATCACTTCTTTAAGCACTTAGTTAAAATTCCTATCAGTGCTTAAGGGAAAAGGTCAAATGAGGATTTGTGTTCATTTAGAATAAGTAAAGGGAACAGACAAACCCAATGCTGTACTGCAGCCTCTTTGAAGTACATGCAGTGCTTTGGGGGAAGGTAATTTAAACATCCTGATATTGACACCTAGCAACCACTTCTGGGAGTCTGCTGAGTGACTGCTTCCTTGATGTGACTCCTCTGGGTGGCCACTCATGCCATGATACTCCTCAGTACTTGATACATTGACTCATCAATGGAAACTTGATTTCCTCTTTTTTGTGGCACACAGAAGGAAAAAGCTAGCTGCTAAATTAGCATCTCAGATTTAGATGAAACTAGGACATGTATGGAATTAAATATCCCTATAAACAGATCAATCATTTTCCATCTATGAAACAAAAAAAAATCAC
This sequence comes from Pedetes capensis, assembly GCA_007922755.1. Lineage (NCBI taxonomy): Eukaryota > Metazoa > Chordata > Mammalia > Rodentia > Pedetidae > Pedetes > Pedetes capensis. The sequence continues at coordinate 36,767 of VMDO01019033.1, read as the reverse complement.
TTAAGGAAAAAAAGTACTTGAACTTAGAAAAAAATGAAGCTCTTAATTATGAGAAATTTGAACCAATAATTCAGTCATTATTGTGTGACACACTCTAAGAATTCACAACAAAAACTGTATTCCACTTTTCTCTTCATTTTTTTATTTTGCTAAAGCACTTAAACAGAATGTTGTGTATGTCTTGGAAAGAAATACTAAGTCAGTGTAAAACTTGATAAAATCATAAGACTGTGCCCTAGCAAGATAATAAATAGATTTTCAAATCTCTGACTTCTTGCTCCATTAAAGATTTGTCTTTTTGGTTAAAGATCATTTGGGGCAGAAGAGACACAGCTTATGGTCAACTTCCACCTTCACCCAGTATTCACTATTGAAACAGATGGCATCTTGCGGGTGCTGAATTTCCCAAAATAGGTACTGATGAGCAAGATGACTCTTAAATCTTTCAGATACCAGGAAGTGCCTTGCCCCCATACATAGGAATGTAGCCCTAATTGGCGACACATTCCTGTCGCCTCCACATTTTCACTCTTACTCATTGTTCTAGCAATCTGCATTCTGCCCCACATCACTGGAATGAAACTGCTCTTCTCTTCCTTTCTTTTGAGACCCAATACTGGTCCATCTTTTTGCAGAGCTCCGTGGCTCTGCAAACCCCTGCAACACCAGCCCCACCAAAACACAGAGATGTTTGTTCTCTCCTTGGCTTCCAAAACCCTGAATTGGCCCGACTCTTCCTGTCTACTCCCTCTCAGGCCCCTTGGAGCTTCTTCACCTTTTCTCACCACTTAAAAGTCAGGGTGGAACCCCTGCAGGGGTTCTAGCCACAGCCCTCCTCCCTACCAGCAGGAGTGTCTCCTGGCAGACACTTGAGATGAATCTCACCTTCACCCATCTGATCACCACTCACTCAGGAGACTATCTCATCTGGATCACCACCCTGGAAATACTGCCTTCTAGAGGAAAAGGCTGAGGTTAGGTGGGGAACAGCTCCTAAGTGGTGGAATCAAATTCCAACCTCTATCTGACTGGCTCTGCAGCCTAGCTTTTCTCACCATATGAAGTTCCTCCAGGACACATGCATGGAGTGAGGGGGCACAAAAGTGGGAAGTTACAGTGTAATGTGAAAAGTACACTAAGGGAGGTACAGAGCAAATCCTGTGGGACAGAAAGAAAAGACACATTAATTCTACCTCAAGAAATCTGGGAGGACTTCACAGAGGTGGTGGCACTGGAGTTATCTCTCTTGGATTCCATGAATCTGCCCCACAGAGAAACCTATGAGGACATTCTAAGCAGTAGGACCATGTACAGTAGTAGCATGGGGAGATGGAACCTGTTTGAGTCATTGCAGAAGTAAAGTATGATAATCCCAGGCATGGTGACACATGCCTGTAATCCTAACACTAGGGAAACTGAGAAAGGAGGATCAGCATAAGTTTGAGACCAGCCTGGTCTACATAACAAATTCCAGCCTAGCCTTGGCTACACAGAAAGACCCTGTCTCAAAAATCATTAAAAGGAAAGGAAAGAAGAAAGAAAGAAAGAAGAAAAAGGTATGATGGGAGTAAAAGTGGGGTGCCTGGGGGAAGAGAGTTGTGGTAAGAGATGATGACAAGAAAGGTAGGGCAAGGCCTATTCCAGAAGCAACAGTTGGCAAGAGTGTTTAAACAAGCCAGGCACAGGTTAGATCCGAGCTTGAGATTAATCCAGGGGCTAGCATAGGACAGGAGTTCCAGAGCCTAAAACCATTTGGGGAACATTTTTTAGTGATTTGGTTTGTCCCATTATTGTGAATGTTAACACTGAATTTGGTTCAGGTGGGATGGGCTAAGTTTCTCCACTGTAGTTATTATTTGTCTTTTGTAATTAACAAGTATCTTCTGTAAGGTACGATATAAATAACATGTTCCTAAACAAAACTCTGCCTGCAGCTGTACCACTGTGGCGTCAGCTCTCAGAAGCTAAGTAGGGTCAAGCCCGGTTAGTACTTGGATGGGAGATCGCCTGGGAACACCAGGTGCTGTAGGATTGGGAGGACTCAGCAAGCCACTCTCAAAAAACAATCAGCCATTGAAAAACCTTATGAACAGCAGAGAAGCACAATAGTGTTTCACCTGTAGTGCATAGGTCGCTATGAGTCAGACACCAACTCCATGGCACATAACAACAAACAAAGCTCCACCACTAGTTATACATGCACTGGTTCTCTAACTCCATCAGTCCATCTGTATTTAATCACTGACTTTCTACTCAAGGAAGAGCTTCTCCCTCTCCCCACTGAGTTATTTCTATCACAATGGGTGCAGAGGCTTTTACTTATTCAGTGGAGTCATCCTAGATGTGGCCAGTGGAAGTCCCTTCAAACTGACTCTGCAATCATTTTGGTATCTCCTTTTATTCTTGTGGTATTCTTACACTTTTTAGCACACAGACATTTTGGATTCATCCTTTCCTTTCCCTGCCCCAGATCTAAAACCAGCTTTCTCTCTAAGGAGTTCTGGTGTTTTCATGCGAAACAATATTTAGAAACAGTTCTGAGTGTTAAATGTGTTCTTGCTACTGATGGGTCATTGCTTCTCAGTCATCTCAGTAAACAGAATAGGTATGTGTGTTCATTTATACATACTTTATATTTCTGTGGGAAAATCTTTTAAAATATAGATTTTTTTTTGGCTTCCCACTCACATCTACTCAATCAGAATCTTTAGGAGTGCGCTCAAAAATCTGTATTTTTGGAAGATTTAGCCAGGTTTTTGGACTAGGGAGTGATAGTGGAGCCAAGGAGACCATTAAGAGGCACCTGTAACTGTCCAGACAAAAGCTGGCAGGGGAGTGCAGTAGGGCAGATAGTAAGAGAGGACACAATCACCTGTACTGGGGGCTGACTGGACAATGGAGATGAAAGAGGGAGGGAGGGGGCAGGCACTCAGTGTTTCCTGCTTGGGTAACTGTGACTGGCACATAGTCATTCACACATTATAAGCACTAAGTACATGTTTATTTAATCAAACTATCTTTTCATGTTTCTCCTATAGATTATAAAAAATCCAGGTGACATTAAGGGAACAAAACAATTATAAAACACTCTAAAATTTATATCTCTTCCACTTTTTTTGAGGTACTTGGGGGTTGAACCCAGGACTCGCATACACTTTTCAAGTGCTCTACCACTGGGTTGCTCTCCAAGTCCACTAATTTTTTTTTTTTTTTTAATCTTGAGACAGGGTCTCCCTAAGCTGCCTCTGGCCTCAAACTCAAAATCCTCCTGCCTCAGCCTCCCGGGTCTCTGGGATTGTAGATGTGCACTTCCATGCCCAGCCTTCCATGATATTTTTTATCATAGGGACTAGAAACTGAGTTTCATTCAAGGGAGGGATGACTTAGGAATTGATTGTCAGCAGGCCAGTCTCTCCTACAGATAAAATATGACCTAGCCAAAGTGATTATGTCTACTATGCAGCAAAAATAAGCCTGGAAGGCTTTTTACCAAGAAGCAATGTCTGTAATGATATTTCTTAGTGAAAGAAGGAAGGAAGGAGAAAGAGAAAGAGAGAGACAGAGGGAGGGGGAGAAGGAGAAAGGAGGAGGAGGCAGGGGAGGGGGAAAGAGGGGAGGGGAGGGGAAGGTAGAGGAGCTAGTCAGCCAGCTATAGAAGTCATTAAGCTGAGATGACTGTTTACTACTACAGCAGCATAAAAGCCACTGGAGCATGAGTGAAATATATAAAGGAGATGTAAGAAGAAAAGTAAACCTAAAAGGAAATGACCCTTGGACATTCTAACTGCTGTAACAGAAAGTTTAAAACCCAGATAAAAGTACAATGCAGAAGAAAAAAATCTTTCCAGTGTTTATGTAGTCAAAGCAACTCATCAATGACCTCCTCAGTGATAAAGCCACTGGCCCTTTACCAGACTTACCTTATTGATACAGTTGAGAGTCTCCTTATTGACATTCTCCCTGCTCTTGGTTTCTAGGATGCTCTACTTTCCTGGCTTATCTCTTACCTTAGTGACCATTCCCATCTTTCATAAGCACTTCTTTCTCTGCTGGTCTCTTAAAAGTTGATTTTTCTGGAAGTCCTAACCCTAGCCTTTTCTTTTTCCTTCCCACACTCTATGGGTTATCTTACCCATTCCTACACACAGCTGAAACCCCCAAAGCTCTCTCCTGAGCAAGAAACCTATCTCGATGATGAGGAAAGAATGAGGAGTCCTGAAAAAAGGGTTTACAAAAATAAAGTAGAAATCCTGCACCCTCAATGATCAACCTAAAATGTAAATTGTCCTTGTTTTGCCCTTTTAAATCTCCTCGCTGTTCCCTATAACTTGTGGAATAGGCCCTAAATCTCATAATGACCCATCCACAGCCCCTTTTTGCAGCTTCATCTCCCACAATACACCCCTCACTCTCATCCTTCACTCGAGCCATACTTAGCAACTTACTCTTCCCCTCAGGCATCATGCTTTTACAGGACCTTGAGCCTTCCCATAAGCTCTTCTCGCCTTAGTGTTTGCTCCTTCCCATATTCCCATTCTCCTTGATGGAAAAATTGTCTTTCAGCCTTCAAAGGTCACTTTCTTCAATCCCTTGAGTCCTTACTTCTGCATCTTTTGGTGCAACTCCTCTGGGCAAAGAAAGACTTAAATTTACTTAGAGCTTGCAGGTGCTACTTTGCAATCTCTGCACACATCTGGACTTCCTTTCCTTCTTACAAATATTCTATCATATTTCCAAAAATTACTGCTACAGACCATGTGCTTCCTAAATAAAAAGAGATGCAATGAACAAATAAAAATAGATTATGTACTTTCTATGGCCATGAAAAGGTGCTAGGCATGAAGACACAAGAAATTCAAGTCAGGTGGAGAGATAGATAAATTAACAAATGCAACATGATACAATGGCTCTGTAAGAGAGGAATTTGCACAGTGGTTCGGATGCATAGAAAAAGGAGGTCCTAAAATAGTCTGGATCTGTCAGATAAAGCTTCGGGGAGACATGACACTTGCTTGGAGATTGTATCAGCAGAGAACTGAGGGATCATTCAGGCAGCCAAAATGGCATGTGCAGGGATAAGCCAGCACTCCCCAGAGACACTCTGGCCTGGCCTCTTATGACAACTGAAAATTCCATGATATTATCATTCATATTTTGAGTTTAAGCCCTGTTCATATCCCCTTCCCTATCTTTTCTTGTCTTCAACTCAGCATTTGTCGTCACCATCCTCTTCTATTTTATGCATCAAGAAATCATTTGCCTCTACCTCTTCCAGTCCATCTCCTATAGCAGAGTTGCTGTTCGTTCCTCCTCAGACCAGACTCTCTTATTGGACTGGGGGACATCTTGACCTGTGCTAGATCAATTAGATTCTCTTTCCTGGGAACTTGGCATTAAGACTAGAAAGACTGATTTGGTTTGTTTTGTAGGACTAGGCTGGAAGGTCATGTGTACTGAGAGACTGAGACAGACCAGGGTGGTGAAGTGGAGGGGAGACAAGAGGGGTCATGTGCAAAATGAATCACTGAGTTAAACAGCCAGTCTGAAGTCAGAAGAAACAAAACATATATTATCCAGAGAGAAGGAGAGATGTAAATCCCTGTGCTGCATGAGGACATTTAGAAGAGAAAGCAGCAGAAGAAGACTAGCTGCCTATGTGTGTGCAGGACCTGAAAGGCAGCCACACTCCCTGTGATTGAAGTCAAAAGATTTTCTTGTCACCTTATAATCCCCTCCTTAATTGTGCTTCTTTGAAAAAGTTGTACTTTCTTACAACTGATGATCCATTACTTAGAACAAGTTCCATTATTTGTGGGTCTTGTTCTATTCTTACCCATAAAATCAATTCACAATGAACACAGAACAATGTTTTAATGACATTATTAAATAGGAGTTAAACTAAAAAAGAAGACTCATGCCTTAAAATAATTCTCAAAAGGGATAGGGTAGAGTACTTGCCTAGCATGCAAGAGGCCCTAGATTTGATCCTCAGAACCGCAAACAAAACAATTCTTATAGGCTTAGGACAGTCTCTGATCAGACTACTTATGTATGTACTACCAGTCCATAGAGGGCTTCTGTCATCTCCAGGAGGTAGTGCTGGCCTGCTGCTCCCTCCTCCATGCCAATGGGAAAGGGTGTGGCAGAGAAGGAGCGGGAAATCCCAGAATCCTTCAGTTTCTGGATGGAGGCCATCCAAATGCCTGCCTTCCTTTGAGGGAAGAAAGGAATGAACTAATAATGAGAGGAAACTAAAAGGGCACACTCTCTCACAAACTCCCTCTGTATTCCACACCATCCTCCACCTCCCAACTGACTCAAAAGACCATCTCCAGCAGCAAGGCTGAAGTCTGTAAATTCATTTTTAAAAAGAAACAACTTTTGAGAGTAAACAAATCCAATTACAGACTATAGCCCCTAAACTATTGTTTTTGTTAGGTGCCATCGAGTAGTGTCCAACTCATAGCAACCCTCATAGGGTTTTCTATGGCTGATTGTTTCAGGATTGCATCAAGAATGGATTGCCATGTCCTTCTCCCATTTTTGCGGTGCTGGGAATCAAACCCAGAACCTCACTGACTGCAGAGTGGTGCTCTACCAACTGAGCTAAATCCCAGCCCAGCCCCTAAACTAGCAGTTACTAAATACTGCACTGGTACCTCAAATTTTAAATGGTTCTATTCTACAAATGCCTGCAGCTGTACCACTGTGGCACCCAATCCTGTCGGATCTTGGAGGCTAAGCAGGGTCCGACCTGGTTAGTACTTTGATGGGAGACCACCTGGGAACACCAGGTGTGGTAGGCTTGAGAGAAGGACTTGGCAACCCACTCTCAAAAAACAGTCTGCCATTGGAAACCCTATGAATAGCAGAGAAGCAATAATAACACTGTTTCACCTGTTGTACATAGGGTCGCTATGAGTTGGACACCAACTCAACAGCACCTAACAACAACAACAATTCTACAAATATATAATATCCACAAATTCTTCAGAATATCCAATGGCATCCTCACAAACACAAAATATCAACCAAATCCTCTTAATTCTATTTCTTCTAAGGTAATCTTTAAAATGGTTGTTCTGTTTCTGGGTCCTCAAACGTTCAGCATCTTATGTGTGGAAGGAATGGGCCCCCTGCTAACAGAATTCAATGACTGTGGGCATCCAATGCTATTTCATGGGGAATAGTCTTTTTAAAAAATGGTATTGGCACAACTAGATAACTGCATCCAAAAGGAAGAAGTTGGACTCCTGCCTCACACCATATATAAACATTAACTCAAAATGGATTATCTATTGAAATGTAAAGCTAAAACCATAAAACTCTTATAGGGAAACATAGAAACAAATATTTGTGACCTTGGAGTAGGTGATGGTTTCTTGGATATGACATCAAAAGTACAAAAAAAAAGAAAAATAAACTGGACATCATCAAAAAGGAAAAATTCCATGCTTTAAAAGGCATCATCAAAAAAGTAAAAGGACAGCTCACTGAATGATAGAAAATATTTGCAAATTACATATTAAATACCTACTTTTATACATGTATGAAGCTGTTGTACTGTAATTCATTTTGTGCCATTAGTATATGCTAATAAAAATGAGAAAAAAGACCTACATTCAATATACAAAGCACTCTTACAACTCAACAATAAAAGGTCAAGTAAGCCAATTCAGAAATGGGAAATTGAATAAACATCTCTCCAAAGAAGACATACAAATGACAATAAGTTTATGGCAACATGGTCAATATCATTAGTCATTGTTGTTAGGTGCCGTCGAGTCGTGTCCGACTCATAGAGATCCTTATAGGGTTTTCAAAGGCTGACTGTTTCGGGATTGCCTCGGGAGTGGATTGCCACGTCCTTCTCCCATTTTTGGGGTGCTGGGAATCGAACTCGGGACCTCAGAGACTGCAGAGCAGTGCTCTACCAACTGAGCTAAATCCCAGCCCCATTACAAGGTTGTTGTTGTTAGGTGCCGTCAAGTCGGTATCCAACTCATAGCGACCCTCTGTACAACAGGGGAAACACTATTGTCAGTGCTTCTCTGCTGTTCATAGGGTTTTCAATGGCAGATTGATTTTTGGGAGGGGGTTGCCAGGTCCTTCTCCCAAGCCTACAGCTTCTGGTGTTCCCAGACGGTCTCCCATCCAGGTACTA
>VMDO01019033.1:0-28503 GCA_007922755.1 Pedetes capensis | reverse complement strand
TCTTTAGTCATTAGGAAGATTTAAATTAAAGGCACAATGAAATACTATTTCATACCAAGTATGGTGGCACTAATCAAAAGGACAAACAATAAGAAGTTCTGGCAAGCATGTGGAGGAATTGGAACTCTCATACACTGCTGATAGGAGTGTAAAATGGTATGGCTGCTTTAGAGAACAGTTTGGCAGTGCTTCAAAAAGTCAAACATAGAGTTATCATATGACCTAGCAATCCCACTGATACATATATACCAAGAGACTATATATATAGATATATAGATATATTTAGATATACATGATTAAAGTTTATTTCACTAGCTTGCAGTACCTTTTGGGTTGAAAAAACATTGCTCTCTTGAGCTCTGAAACATACCAATGCAGCCCTTAAAAATCTTGCTGCTGGAAATGTGGTCTGTGAATCAGCAGCATCAGCATGCCCTGGAAGCTGGTTAGAACTGCAGGATTCCAGGCCTTACCCTCTAGACCTACCGACATAGAATCTGGATTTTAGCAACTGCTGAGGCGACCTCTATGAACAATATTTGAGAGAACTGTTTGCTCTCAATATTTTAATTACATTTAAGAGCAGCCCACACATGACAAACTCAAATCAGCCTACAAAAGGAGCGTAGCTGCTGAAGGTGTGTGGTCCAAGAACCAAAGGATAGCTTTCCAGACAGCCCCATACTACTGGGGGCCAAGTCTACCCCAAAGGTGGGATCAATAAGTCAGCCTCTCCAGCATCTTCTCTTTCCTCTTTGTGGTAAAAATGTCCCCTCCATTACAACAGTGTTAAGATCCACATTCTTGGAGAAAGGAGAGGTCCTAGGACAGCCCTGCACAGAGAGATGGGGCCATGAAGCAGTTTTTCACCTACCACAGTTTAATCTATCTTTCTGACTAGCCATTGATGTTGGTGGGGATGATAGCATTCCTTACAAGACAGCATAGTTTAGTGCAATGTTTTCAAGCAGTGATCCATTATATGGTAACCATATTCTTCAAACAAAAACATGGTCATATTTCTGAATTAAAAACTGAGATAGTTTGTGTGACAATAACTGAATGGAATATTTGTGACTGTCCTGGGGAATTTAGGATATATGATACCAAAACTGATGAGGCATTAATGACCTGGATGAGAATTAGGATGACCTTGGTGTTTCTGTAGGTGTTGATATCAGAATTCCAGGCATATTAAGTTCTTTCCCACCCTAGCACCTTTGCATACACTCTCTCTTCTGCCACTGCATCTGTACCTATTTGCCCCTTCTCACTTTTCAGGTCTCAGCTTAGATGCCATCTCCCTAGAGATCTGCTCTGGAAACCCTAGCTAAGTTCACTCCCATTTCCTCATCAAATTCAGCTTCACTCTACAATACTCTCTTCTTCATGCTTATCACCATCCATATCCACCTTGCCTTTTTTCTCATTCGCTGTTGGCCTCCCTACCAGAATGTAAGCTTCAAGGAAGAAGAAATGTTGTCATGTTCCCTGCTGTACCTCCTATACCTAGTATATTTTAGATGCAAGTTTTTGATGAATAAACCAAGGAGAAAGAATAAAACTTAGAGAATAAATAAATCTTAATAAAAACCACAAAATAGACTATTATTAGTAAGAATAACCATAAGACCACTGATGTACAGACCACAAGCTTTCATCAAAACCTTTTACAGCTGGATGTTGTGGCATACACCTATAATTCCAGTACTTGGGAAGCTAAGTGAGAGAATTATGAGTTTGAGGCCTGCAAAGGCTACACAGTGAGACCCTATCTCAAAACACAAATAACAACAAAGAAAACCTTTTCCTTCATGATCTTGTCAACATACAGAATATGTGGGATCCAATGAACAGTGGGACTTTGCTTAAACCTATTTCCTTCTCAGAGCTATACCTGTAAAACAGAAATATCTCTCGAGTGTAGAAGGGGCAATTCAGTGAGATGACATGTCCAGTAGAGAGCAGGCACTCAAATTAATAAGGATTCAGTGCATTCTCTCCTTCCCTCTTCCTCCCCACCTCTCCACCCTCCCTCTCCCAACCTCTCCCCTCCCATCTCAATCTCTGTCTGTGTCTGTGCCTCTCTTTGTCTGTCTGTCTGTCTGTCTGTCTCTCTCTCTCTCTCTGAATCTAGGGCCTCATACACACTAATGCTCCATCACTGAGCCCTGGATTTAATCATTTACAGGTACCTTCACGTTTACATTACTCAAACTGGTCAAAGGACTAAAAAATATAAAACCTAGGCCTTCTAGGTTCACCTGCTTACCTGATGCTCCAGGATCAACTCTTCAAGACTGCTCTCTTCAAACCCAACAACTTCAGTTGTACTTGCAGCACCAAAATATTTTATCCCGTCACAACTTAGACTTGTAAAATGTTAAATATCTCCAGCAGATCTTCGTTTCAGGTCATTTCCTCAAAGCTGGTGATGTTCTTAAAGTGAACTCAAACATGATTCCATTTCTAGTCTGAGTACTAGCAATCTGCTTCAAGTACTCTTGAATAAAGCACAGGATTTATAGACCAACAGATGATAAATGGAGTTACAGAGAGAACAAACTTACTGAACTCTAGTAAGGAACAGGCACAGTGGTAGGGATCACGGTGACTAAGAAAAGTAAGAGGCTGCAAAGCAATGAAACAATAGCTTCAGGCTTTGTAATCACACCAGATTGGGTTCCAATTTCCACACTGTGGTCTGCTCAATGGTGACCATGGGCAAGACCCTCAGCTGCCTCACCAGCAAGCTTGGGTCAACAATAATATCTCACTCACAGGTAGTGAAAGGATGAATGAGATAAATGTGTACACACACTTAGCTGAGTCTGATGCTCGTGAAATGTTAGCTTTGCTTATGTTAAGGTTCATTCTCAGCATCAAGGAGCACACAATAGACTTACAGACGAAAACACTCAGAATGAAAGGATGGCACTAGATACAGAGCAAGAGAGCAGCACTGATCACAAAAGATGCAAAACTTCAGGAGTACTTGGCATCCTTTGAGGATGGCAAAAGGTCTCAAGGCAGAGGTGAGACTGAAGCAGAGAGGGTCTTGCAGGATGTGGATACAAATAGGTCCTCTGTGGTGGGCACTGACCATTTGCCAAACTCTGTGGGCACCTTCTATGTAATCCCCACAACAAACTATAAAGTAGATACCTGTAAGCCCAACTTTATAAGTGAGAATCCATTTTACTCATGAGATCATAGCCCAGCTAGTAGCAGATCTAGGCTGGATGGCAGGGGCATGGGGGGGTATATGAATATAAATCATTCCAGTATGAGGCTAGGAAGAATAGAGTAATTGTATTATACAATGAATGGGATTTTTTAATTTATGATTTTTTTAAGTGGAAAATAAGGATAGAAGGGTAAATTAGGGCCCAAGAGAATGAAAAGCTAAGAAGCCTGGGCTTCTGCCTGTGTGCAGTGAGAAATCATTCTGTCCTGTGTGTGTATGTGCTTAATTAATACTACTATACCCTGGCAACAAAGAATATTTATTAAGCACCAACTAAAGGCCAGGCCCACATGAAACCCTCTGCATACAGTATTTCTAATAATTCAACAACTCTGCAATTTCGATATTATCACCCTCATTCCACAAACAAACAAGTCCCTTAGAGGTCACGCCACTCACTGGAGGCTGGTAGTATGTGGCAGACAGAGTGCATACTCTCATGTTTGCGATGTCAAAGTCAGTGTCCTTTCCCCTAAAACAGCACTGCAGATAAACCTTCCTTGCAATAGAGAGCCAAACAATAAGAGAGAGTAAAATGGAGACAGGGAACTGCCCAAAAGCAATATAGGGATTCAGAATGGAATAAATGTCTCAACTGGAGTCGCTGTGAAAATGGAAGGGAGGTGACAGAGAGAAAAGGTGTTTGTGACGTTTTCTTTCATTTACTCCTTTTCTATGTCATGTTCAGCTACCTGAAGCAGAAACAAAGTAATTATTTCAGTCCCTGTTACTGTCCTTGCCTTCAAGCCCTGGTTTGAGTCCTATTGTTAGCTCAAAAGCAAACACCACATTAGGTGTTTGTCTCATCATAGTGTGATCAAGGCTAATATACAGCATCATTCTCTAATCTGTTATCTGCATTGAAAGGCAATAATTCAAGAGACTAAAACTAAGCCTCCATATCCAATAAATCACATTATGCCTCACATACTAACATTTTAAAAAATCTGAGTTAAATATATAACCTGTCAAAGCAAGAGGACACATATGCTGAGCTCTAATGAACTCTGCCAAATCCTACATCATTATTAAGGTTCATCATCTCAGTAGTTTTATAAAATGGAGTATGCTATCAATATTTGCCGGGCTGCTTTCTAGCTAACATTCTAGGTAAAGCTACATAAAAAATAAAGCAGTCGGAAATGTATAGATATGAATATATCTTTCAAGCTAATGCAAAAGCTGAATACAAAGTGGATAATTACAGTGCTTATACTATCTCATTTGATGGACTTAAGAATTAGAAGCTTTAATATTCATGTAATGATTCAAAAAAAAAAAAACCTAAGTATTTTGCACTAGAACTTTAGCTATAGTTCTCCCCATTCAAAGACAAACTTCAATATTTCAAGTGGAAAAAAGTACTATACTGAAGTATACAAAAATAAGTTCAAATGCATAAAGAGAAAAGACTGTACATTGTGGTTTGTGCACTCCCTTCACTAGAAAAAGGTATTTATATATGTAAGACAATGTAAAGTGACAGTATAAACATTGCCATTTTATAGCTCTTAATTACATAAAAATCTGTGGTTTCTGTTTTTTAGTCCATTAGATTTCATTTATTCCTGTGTACAAAGACATATATGGATGTTAGAGAACTCTGCTCACCAGTACATACTCAGATCTAACCAGATATAATGGAGAATTTAGCAATAAAATCCCTTGTCTGAAGTTGTTGTTGTTGTTAGGGGCTGTCCAGTGGGCTCCAACTCATAGTCGACATGTGTTCAACAGAACAAAACACTCCCCAACACTGTGCCATGCCTGACACTATGTCAATGCTTCTCTGCTATTCATAGGGTTTTCAATGGTGGATTGTTTTGGGAGTGGATTGCCAGGTCCTTCTCCCTAGCCTGCAGTACCTGTTGTTCCCAGGAGGTCTCCCATCTAAGGACTAACCAGGCTGACCCTGCTTAGCCTCCAAGATCTGGCAGGATCAGGTGCCAGAGTGCTATGGCTGCAGACTCTCTGAAATTAGACTTAATTTATGTCAGTAAACTAGGCTGGGATTTAGCTCAGTTGGTAGAGCGCTGCACTGTCATCTCTGAGGTCCCAAGTTCAATTCCCAGCACCCCAAAAAATGGAAGAAGGACCTGGCAATCCACTCCCAAGGCAATCCCGAAACAATCAGCCATTGAAAACCCTATGAGGGTCGCTATGAGTAGGATACCAACTTGATGGCACCTAACAACAATTCAGCACAAAAATATAAGTACTTTAATAAACAGGCCAGAAGATAAACTGGATTTTTTTCCTTTTCATCAATTAAGCCTTTCTGCAAACCCAGTTATACAAATAACTTCACCTTTTCTTCAAATCAGAGAGTTTCTTTAACCACCCAAGACAGATACCATCACAGTGCCACTAGCCCAGTTGCTAGTCACGACAATGGTTTACTGCAACTCCACCCTTTTCCCACCTTCAGTTTCAACATTGTATTCAATTATTTCCCCGTTAGAGAAAGAATTAGGATAAAGAGGTAAAACCCTCAAAGTTTTTCAGTGAACTGTCATGTTAATATTATTTAACCTCAGTGAATTTTCTGTTTAACCGCCACACTCTCCCTTCCCCCTAAGGACTACATCTTATCTTGATGTTGTAATGGAAAGCACTGCATTAAGACAAAGCAAAAACATAATGGCTTTAAATTTTTAAACATTCAATTTTTTCATGAGTCACTGTTAATCATGTGCACCTGTGACTTTAATAATCAGCCTGGGCAGGGCACAGTGGCGCACGCCTGTAATCCCAGCGTCTCAGGAGGCGGAGGCAGGAAAATCGCAAGTTCAAGACCAGAGGCAGTCTGCGTAACTTAGGGAGACCCTGTCTCAAAAAGTAAAAAAAATGGGCTGAGGGTGCAGCTCAGTGGTCCAGCACTTGTAAAGCACGCAGGTGCAAGGCCCTGGGTTCAAACCCCACTACCACAAAAAAAAAAAAAAAAAAAAAAAAAAATCAGCCTGGCAATTAAAGAAGCAAAATCTATAGGACAGAACTAAGTAACAATACCCAATCACAACCACTACTGTATCAGGGAGAGATGGAAAAAGCTATTTAATTTTATATGGCATGAAGGAAGTTTTACATGTCAGTTCCACCAAATCTTGAAAACACTGGACCTCCCGATACTTAAACTCTTCTCCTCCGTTTTTTTCTTCTTTGCAGTAATGGGGTTTGAACCCAGGGCTTTGCACAGACAAGGGCTCTACCACTAAGCCACAAACCTTTATGACTTTTTTTTTTCCTGAGACCAGGTCTCACTAAATTAGGCAGACTGCCCCTGGCTTTGAGCTCACAATTCTTCCACCTCTGCCTCCAGAGTGACTGAGGTTACAGGCATGCATCACCATGCCCACTTAAATGCTTTTTTTCCTTGGGACAAGGTCTTGTGGTGTAGTCCAGACTGGCCTGAAACTCACTATACAGACCAGGCTAGCCTCAGACTTGCATCAATTCTCCTGCCTCAATCTCTCAAGTGCTGGGATCATAGATGTGTGCCACCTCGCCCAGCTCAGAAATCTTCATCTTCTAAAAGTCACAATTTAAATATACATATCATATATTACATATATGTATCATATATATATCATATATATATATATATTCCTATGTTTTCACCTTTTATAACAATTTTCAACTTCAGATCTCAGGAAAACAAAGACTCTTGAATATAAGTACATTAAAGAGGGAGAGCTAATCTTTTAAATCATTCTCTCCACTCAGAAATTAGGACCACTGACATTAATCACTTATCTCATTGTGAAAGGCAAACTTGGAGCAAGGGTGGCAATATTTTGAAAATAAGATCAAAACTGTTCTGCATCAATGAACCACACGTTTGGGAGATACAAACATGGTCTCTGTCAGTTGTAGTGTTTCTTCAGTAAATCATCATTTTCTCTTGAGTGGAGATTTCCATATCATGGAAATCTTTCTCAACTGCCAAAGGCAAAAGGGATTCTCTGTGAAGGGCATCTGGACACACCTTGTTTTGTCATAAGAGAAGCTGACAAGGACTAGGCGAAATTTTGTCTGGTCCAGATGAGGGGACAGGGCCAAGAAAAATATGTTCCCCTTTCAATTGAACAGGAAGAACCCCTAAAATGGCAATTCATCCAATGGAGTTCTCTTGGCTGGTCCTGAACCCTCTGCTACCAAATGTTGACCATTCTGTGGGCTGGCTGGTAGGATGTTGTGGTCTAGCAGCTCCCAGCCTTTTATAACCTCAGTGATGTTGCGGAAGCATCTACTTAGTGTGTAAATATGCTTTTGGCATTAAAGCACTGCTGAGTGCAATATTAGAGAACAAATTCCCCACCCACTGCAGAAATTTTCCAGGTCCCAAGCATCTGGGATGAAGATTTCCAAATTGCTTGTAGCAAAATTTCTTCCCGATGTTTAAAAAATCCTCTTGCTTGCTGAGGAACCTACTGAGGAGTCCCCAAAGATGATACCCTCAGTTCAGCTATTGGTCCTACCATTTACCTAGTTAAGGAGGAAGAAGTGTTGATAGGCACTCAGTCCTTCCACTTGTAGCAGGAACGAACAACAAAAAAGCATCATAACACTCAACTCTGTGGAGGTTTAAAAGCCTTCCGGAAGGATAAAGGGACTTCTCCCTCCCACTGCACTGCCCACCTTATTTCTACCCTAGCCCTGGCATCAGCAGCCCTTCGGTAATTCTATGCGGCTCCAAAGAGAATCCTTTACTCCATGGGGCCCCGGGATCTGACCATGGGAGAGCGCCGGCGGGTCATTCTTCCCCCGCTTCCATTTCTCCACACCCAAACCCTTCCCACCGCCCCAGTCCACCCGCTTACCTGATAATGTCGTCGTTGTGTCCCAAGAAGAATTTTTGGCTATGCTCGCGGGTGTTGTACACCACCCCAACCCCAGCCACGAAGTAGACCACCTCCTTGCCAGCCGTGTAGTACAGGTTGTTGCGGCACTGGTGACCCCGGTACCCGTACACCCACTCCAGCCGGAGCTGGCAGCTGGGAGCTGTCCGATCCGCCATGATAAGCCGACCCCACTCGCCCCCGGGCCCCCCACCCCCGCGGGTCTGCGGCCCCTGCGCGCCGGGTCTGTCCTAGACGAGGCTCGGGCTGCGGCGGACCTGCAGGGGCTCAGCGTGCAGCGGCCGGCGCTGATTTCCTCGGCGACGCACAGGCACAGCCCCGCGCTCTGGACGCCACCATCATCCGCCGCCGGAGACGAGCCGCCGCCGCCAGTGCGCGGCCGCCAGACCTCGCCGGGCGTCCCGGCTCCCTCCCGCGGGGTGAGGCGGCTTCGGGGGCGCCAGCACAAGCGCGCGCGCCTCACTGCACCTGCGGGCTTCGGCCCGCGGGAGAGGTTCTCAGGGGGGCCACCCCGCCTTTCAGATCAGAGAGCTGCATATCCAGACACCGGTTTACCCAGTTCGCTAAGTTTGCGGTGCGCTAGGGGCTTCGCAGCAGGCAGCGGGATTTATTCTGTGACAGTTTTGATTTGACAGGCAGCCCGCCTAAGCTGTGCCATCACCGTCCTTGGATCCGAAACCGACCGTGTGTATCTAGGATGCGAGAGCGAGGAGGAAACAGAATTTTTACATCAGTCACCGGGTCCAAGAAAAATGATCCCCAAACTAAACCAAGTTTTTAATTTTTTAAGTGTCAACGACTCCTCCTTTCTCCTCCAGATCCATCTCCTTAATGATATGAAAGATGCCCTAAAACGCTGTTTGGCTGGTCGTTGCTCATCTGACTTGAAAGAACATTTGCTGTTTCCCCATTAAGCTGGGGAGAATATGCAATGGTCATTTTTTTAGATGTTCCAATTAGCTGTCATGTGCGTGTTTAAAATTCATATCCTCCTTGAACATTCTTTTCACCGAAAGAAAAAAAAAAAAAAAAAACATAAAGAACTTAGCAGCCCTCTCTAATCGCCAACTCCAAATTCAGAATTGGAGGTAACAGGCACTAGTACAGTTTGAGGGAGAACACAACTACCTATAAACGCTCCCAGGCCAGAAGAAATCAAATAATTAACAAGTGGTTTAAAAAAAAAAAATGTCTTTCCCCTAGGAAGGTCCGCACTAGCTACGGAATCCCCCGGGGTCCCAGGTCCCGCCCTTGGCCGGCGGGGGGCGGGGTCGCATGTAGAGCTACTGGGAACGGCGACCGACCTCCACGCACGCACACACACACGCACACGAGCGCACACACACGCACACACACCAGGCGTCAGCAGCCACTGTCCGAGCGACACCCTGGCCCGCGCGCCCTGCCGCCCTGCCAGCGTCCTGTACTCCCACCGCCGCTCCTTCCTAGCCGCGGAGCATCCCAGGTCGGTCGGTCTCTGACCTCTGCTGCCAGAGGCTGCCGCCGGCGCTTCCGGGATCCAGCACGGCGAGCGAAATCCTGTCAGCCCTCCCCTAGCTGCCCGGCGCACCTGGGGACTGGCTTCGTCACGTGAGCGCCGCGGGAGACAGGCTCTTCCTTCAGCCGGGGCTCCGGGGGCGGGGCCACAGCGCAGCTTTCGGGAGCCGCGGTGACGGGTTACTAGGCGAAATCTCGGCGCTAGGAAACGGCGACGCCCGCAAGGGCTGGGGGCCTTCCCGCCCTCGCCTGCCCGCCTGTCCCCGGATACATCCTGGGAAATGTAGTCCTTTCTGCCTGGAGTGGTGCAAGGAGCGCCCGGAGCGTGGACCACAAGCCCCAGGATTCCGCGCGCCCACGGGGCCATGGTGCGCGGATACGCGAAGCCTGAGGTTCTGCAGAGAACCTTCTCACCAAGGGCGATGTTTGCCAACTCTGTCGTTCTATAGTGAGTGAAGTTGCAGTGGAGACAGTCTCCACCGCCCACCTCAAGACTTTCTCCTGAGGCAGTCTCAGAAAGTTACTGTAACCAACATCTCCCCGTACTGCAGCGCTGGACTCAAATTTGTGTCCTACTTCAGTTTTCCTTTGTATTCAGATAGATTCTAATTTGTTCAAGTGCAGTGCTGTCAAGTTTTAAGAAAAATGCTGGGCATGTATGTCTCGCTGTGCCTACGTATGGGGACTAGCGCCCTCCTATGACCTGCCTCCTAAATATGAAGACTTGGGCATTTCAAGATAATCAGGTTTTGGAGATGGGTTGGGATTTTAGCTCGGTAGAGCGCCGCTCTGCAGTCTCTGAGCTCCCAAGTTCGATTCTCAGCACCACAAAAATGGGAGGACATGGCAATTCACTCCCAAGGTAATCCTGAAACAATCAGCCATTGAAAACTGTATAAGGGTCTCTAAGAGGCAGAGATGACTAGACAGCACCTAACAGCACATCCACAGGTTTTGGAAAGGTGGAGATGGTCATGCTATGAACAACTAACTTTGGTTCCCAAACACAGAAGCTATAGACATTTCTCCTAAAACAGCCTGAGGTAAACTGAATCCATTGTATTCTGAAGTCGCCTATTTTCAGACTGAGGCCATCCATAGACAGGCTTTGGGAAGAAAAGGTTTCAAAATCCTAATGACTAAGAGGCTCCAAAAGTTGATAGGTTGAATGTTTAACAGTTTCTTTCTGTACTCACAATGAAATTTATTATCCAGTTCATCTACCTCAAGCTTTAATATAGTCCTCTGATTTGGTAGGAAAGGCCCTAGGAGATTAGAAGTGCCAGATTTGACGTGAACCCTTACTACCTGAAGCAATGAAAATGTGAATTGTCTTCATCTTTCTAAGAAAACAGAATCTACAAATATGTGAGGTGGCATCGTTGTAGGCAATAAAGACACTACCATAATTTAAAACGTGGCCGGCCAGAAAAAGCCTTGAGACTGCCTTAGTGTGTTTTCTGTTACTGTAACAAAATACCCTGAGATTGGATAATTTATGAATAATAATTTATTTGACTCATGATTATGAGATTATGAGATTATGTCATCCAACATCTGGTGATGGGCTTTCTTACTGCATCATAACATGGCAGAAGGCATCACATGGTGAGACAAAGCAAGCATGCTGGTTCATATAAAGCCACTAATACCATCATGGGGGTCCCACCATCATGACCTCATCTAATCCTAATTGCCTCCCCAAAGCCCCATCTCCAAATACCATCAGTATATAAATTTGGGGATTAAGTTTTTAACACATAAACTTTTATGGGACATATTTAAACCAAAGCAGAGGAATAAACAAAAATATAGGTGGCCACTAGTGTCTTGGCAGTACCAAATGAACTACTGAGAGAGTGCCAAAAAAAATGTATGCACATTTTAAGAGGTGGTATCTTTCTTTATTTTTTTGTATTTAGGGGTTGAACCCAGGGCCTTGAAAATACTTTGTAGGTGCTCTACCACTAGGTTGCACCCACAGCCCATTTTTTATCTTGAGATACGGTCTTACTAAATTACGTAGGCTGAGTATGACCTCAAACCTGTTATCCTCCTGCCTCCTCCTCCCAAATCACCGAGATTATAGGCAGGTGCCACCACACATAGCTAATAAGAGACGTTATCTATGTATTAGTTTTCAAAGTAGCAATGTATAGGATGACATTTCTTCAGAGCATGATCTTGATGAAATGAATGCTTGCACTACCATGTAACAGGCAGGACAATCAGAGAAAATGGTAGAAGGATAGTTGTCATTTGAAGAACCCAAGACCACTTTGAAGTGCTATTTGAAATTTGAGAACATTGTGGAAGCACAATGACAATGGAGGCGTGAGTATGCAAAGGAACCTCCAATATGCCTTGCACCTGCATTGGTTCGTGATAAGTCTGAGATGCATGGTACTGTGTGTGATGTTAGTTTCTTATTTTACAGATGAAGAAACTAAGGTAAAGAAGGTTTAAGTAACTTGACTAAGTATGCACAAAATAGTGACAAAGCCTGGATTTGAACTCAGGCATTCTGGCTTGAATCTGTTCTTATTCAATAATAATTATGAAATAAGTTGGTGAGGTGATGGAGTAGATTCACCTCTGAGTGACAAACCTAAAATGGCATTGATTTGAACTCGTAGAATTTTATTTCTTTCAAAAACCTGGAGGTAGTACAGACCTAAGATGATGGCTCTTCTTAAAGAAATCCTTGAGTACTCCAGATACAACAAGTATGCCCACATTCTGCTTCACTGTCCTAGACCTTATAGTCCAAGATGAAGAACCAACCATCACATGTACATCCCAAATATATTTCAAAGAAGAGAAGGAACTGTGCCCAATGGTGCATGCCTATAATCCCAGCAACTTGGGAGGCAGAGGCAAGAGGATTGCAAGTTTGAAACCAGAGGTAGCTTGGGTAACAGTGAGACCCTTTCTCAAAACAAAATAAAAACTTTAAAATGAGCTAGGGGTGCAGCTCAGTGGTAGAGCACTTGCAAAGTATGTGTGACATCCTGGGATCAACCACCAAGTACTATCACAAAAAAGAAAAAAGCAGAAGATATGTGGCATATGTCAGCTGTTTTTAATATGTCAGTTGCTTTTAAAAGGAAATTTCTCAAAAGCTACATTTAGTGTCTCTGGTTGTATACTGTTGGTCTGAATTTACTTACATGGCCATACCTAACTGCAAAGAGATCTAGGAACTACTCTCTATTCTGAGCAACCATGTGCCTAGCTAAAAATTGTTGTTAGGTGCCATATAGCAACCATCATAGGGTTTTCAATGGCTGATTGTTTCAGGATTTCTTCAGGAATGGATTGCCACATCCTTCTGCTTTTGTAGTGCTGGGGATGGAACCCAAGGCCTCAGCACAGAGCAGAGCTCTACCAACTGAGCTAAATTCCAGCCTATCAATAAAAGTAGGGGATTCTTATACTATGGGAATAGGAGAGAGGGCACTTTATGTTTCATACCTTTTAAACTTGCAACAATCCTATGAGTAGCTAATCTTCATTTGAATGTGAGGAAATAGACCCAAAAAGGTTGAGTAAGTTGACCAAAGTTATACAATATACATGGCAGAATCAAAGGCAGATCTGCCCAACTACAAAGCTTGTAATATTAACCACTACTCCTGTACCTCCCAATGAGAGACACAGATCTAGTTATTGTTAAACAATTGATGAGAAAATATAGCTGAGTAAAGCAAGATCACAGAATTTTCATTCTCAAGTTTCTTGTATAACAGAAAGGAAAAGATTATCAAGAAACAGTATTAAGGACGGAAGGTAAGTTTTGTTTTTGGTGTCTTTTTTTGTTTTGTTTTGTTTTTGTGGTACTGGGGGCTGAATCCAGGGCCTCACACTTGCATGCTCTGGAAGTACTGTACCACTGAATTTGCGATCCTCCTGCCTCCACCTCCAGAGCCACTGGGATTACAGGTGTGCGATACCATGCCTGGCAGAAGGCAAGGTTTAAAACTCATGGAATTTGTCACTAAAATGCCTCAGCTTGAAAAGCAAAATGAGAAAGTGTTCCAGGGGATACTTTTGAAGACGACTTTAGGTATTAACTTGTGTCTTCAGCAGAAATAGTTTAACTAGGATTTTCCATCATCAGGGAATTATGCAGAGTGAAAGAAATATTGTAATCCAAAATCAGTGGAGGTGAGATACATCTTTGGCTGCATGAAAAACTGGTTGTTTTATAGGAGCTCAAGAAAGAGCAAAGGCTTGTCCCTTAGCAGAGGCTGCTCAGTCCCAATATGATTCGCCTTTTTCCCTATCCCACCCTTTTCCAATATACGCTATAGAAGAATAAATAAAAGCAATAGCCAGTCACCAAATTTTAGCTCTAAAATCAACTCCTTCTCAGACAAGGTGGAAAGAGTGTTTTCTGTTAGTCAGTTCTTGTGTTTCTGTGGCAGAGGCACTGACCAAAGCAAACTTATGGGAGGAAATATTTATTGGGGGTTCACATGGTGGTGGCAGGTGGCAGATGGCAGAGCAAGTGGCAGACAGCTTCCTCACATTTTGGCCATCAGGAAGCAGAGCACAACCAGAACCAGGGCTCTAGGTAAAAACCTCCAAAGGCCCACCCCCACAGACTTACTTCTGCAAAGTTAGATCCTGCCTCCCAGAGTTCCATAGCCTCTATAAACAGTGCCACCAGCTGGGGACCAAATGTTTAAACACATAACCTTTGAGGGATATTTTAGATTCTAACCATGACAAGTGTCAATAAGAATTCATACACAAAGTACCAGAATGGTAAATGATATAGAAAGAGCTACCCCTATCAAACATGAACAAGATGAAAAGAAAGGGCACAGAGCAAAAGCAAACTAGAGTTCTGAAGGAAAAATACATTATATGCAAAAGATAGATGAACTTCATCTGGAATAAAATTTATCAAAGAAATAGGTTCTCTACCAAAGAAAAATTTAGTTACAACATGGATTTAAAATATTGAGAGTTTAAAGATGAATACTAAAAATAGAAAAAAACACCCTAAAAATAATCCAAGCTAGGCATAGTGGCACCCACCTGTAATCCCAGAAATCCTGAGGCCGAAGCAGGAGGATCATGAAGTCAAGGCTCACCTGAATTATGTAGGAAGACCCTATCTCAAAAACAACAACAACAACAACAACAACAACAACAACAACAGTCTAAAAGTATTAGCACAGTTACAGATCTTTCTTTTTTTCTTGTGGTAGTGGGGGTTGAACCCAGGGCCTCATGCTTGCATGCTTTGCAAGTGTTGTACTATTGAGCTGCACTCCCAGCCCAATTTTTTACTTTTTGAGACAAGGTCTTGCTAAATTATGCAGACTGCCTCTGGTCTCAAACTTGCAATCTTCCTGCCTCTGCCTCCTGAGTCTCTGGGATTACAGGCATGCGCCACTGTGCCCAGCACAGTTACAGATCTAATGGGTAAATTTGAAACAACAAACAATAACTTAAAATCCAGTTTTCAGTATGGAGGAACCACTGGAAATTACCACAAGGAATGCATGGGGAAAGTACATGTAGATTAAAATAATTAGATGTCCACTGATAGAGAACAAAGTTTAACCAACGTATTGATCACTGGTATTCCTAAATTAGATAATCCAACAAATGGAACAGAAAAAAAATATTCAGAAATAAAATAGAGAGATGTAATAATCGGATCTACAGATGAAAGAAGTAAACTAAATACCAGGAAAATGATGATATAGGCTCCATGGAGGCATATCCTAGCTAAATCATTTAACTTCAAGGGAAAATATTTCAAAGTTGTTTGCCCCCTTTATACATGATTATTACATCACCATCTCTGCCAATTAGCAACTAAAGAGAAAAAAATTAAGTATTTATCATACCATTTTGGAGTTTATTCTCAGTTAATAAAGGAAAGCTATTTACCTAAGAATGCTAGCTAATCAATGAAAAAAAAATGTTTGGTTTATAAAATCAACCCAGTAACATAACTGATTCAAGCAAAGGTCATACATGTATACTAAAGTGATTGGATGACAGGATAATGCTAAAGAATCACTCCCACAGTTTGTTGTTGTTTGGTGCTGCCAAATCTGGTCTGACTCACAGTGGCCCTACATACAGCAGAACAAAACACTCTCCAATTCTGTGCCAGGCACATGATCTTTTTTATGTTTAAGCCCATTGTTTTAGCCACTGTGTCAATCCATCTAGTTGAGGGTCTTCCTTTTTTCATTAGTCTGCCACTCTCCCAAACATGATGTCCTTCTCCAGGGATTGGTCTCTCTTGACAACATGTCCAAAATACATCAGACGCAGTCTAGCCATCCTCGCTTCCAAAGAGCATTCTGGTTGCACTTCTAGGATGGATCTGTTGGTTCTTTTTGGAGTTCATGGCATAGTCAATATTTGTCTCCAGAACTATAATTCAAAAGCATCAATCTTCTCTGTCTCCTTTATTCACCATTCAGCTTTCACAACTGTAAGATACGACTGAAAATACCATTGCATGAGTTAGGCACACCTTCAATGTGACATCTTTACTTCTCAACACTTTAAAGAGATATTTTGCAACAGCTTTTTCCAGTGTAATGTGTCTTTTGATTTCTTGACTGCAGATTATGTACCTTTAGATGGAGAGATCTGGAGGTCACCATCTCAATGAACTGATCAAACTTAGTGTCACACATAGTAAAATAACTTACTCCTCCAGATAAGGTATAATAGAAAGTACTGCATACAATACTTTCTCCAAGTAATGTCTAACCAAAGTCTAATCAAACCTTGACATCTAACCTTCAATTTATAGGAAAAAGTGGGATAGGAAACAAGTTAACTGAAATGTTAAGGAAACAATCAGGTAACACCAACTGATTTGGCCTTATCAAAAAATAAATGTAATGAGAAACCAACACACACACACACCAAAGGAGACTATTTTAAGGTAAAAGAAACTAAAGACATATGATAACCGAACACAGTGTATGAATGCTGATTACATCTTCTTTATTTTGTTCAGTTGGGTTTTTTCTTTAAACATCACCAAGAGAATATGGAAAGAAGTATTTTTAAGACTCATGAAATTGCTGGGCACAGTGACACACGCCTATGATCCCAGTGACTCAGGAGGATAAGGCAGGAGGATTGCAAGTTTGAGACCAGAGGCAGTCTGCATAGTCTAGCAAGACCCTGTCTTGAAAAGTAAAAAAATGGGCTGGGGGTATAGCTCAGTGGTACAGCACTTGCAAAGCACATAGTTGTAAGGCCCTGGGTTCAACCCCCAGTACCACAAAACAAAACAAAACAAAACAAAACTCATGAAATTATTTCTATCCATTCAACCATCTATCTATCCCAGCATGTAACTGTATCTGTGCATCAAGATATTGGAATATAGTTCATAAAAGTTAATCTGATTACTTCTGGAGCAGTGAGATCTAGAAATATTTGCTTCTTTCTTCCCTGTACCATTTCTTTCTTTTTTTTTTTTTTTTTTAGTTACTGGGGTTGAACCCAGGGCCTCACACCTGCATGCTCTGCAAGTGCTGGACCACTGCGCTGCACCCTCAGCCCACTTTTTTTTTTACTTTTTTTTGAGACAGGGTCTCGCTAAGTTTTGCAGACTGCCTGCGGTCTTGAACTTGCGATCCTCCTGCCTCCACCTCCTAAGCCGCTGGGATTACAGGCACGCGCCACCACACCCGGCGCTCCCTGTACCATTTCAATGGCTCAAAAATGTTTGAAATAAGCATTACCATTTTTATTTGAATACTCAGTCATTGCTCTTAAAAATATCTATTTAGTTTAAATTGTATTTTTATTGAAATGACAAATGACTGATCCATCCACTCACTGCTAACTGGTAAGATCAAAAGCCTGTAAGAACACTGAACAGATTTAGTGTATGGTGCACCTGTTTAACCACAATTTTCTGTGTCCAAATTTAACCAGGTTGGTACTAGAACTTATAGCCTTGACTTCATCAGCACCACAACTTAAATATCATTCAGCTCTTTAAAATTGGTAATGATATTTCACCAGCTATCAATTAATAGGGGTAGAGTTCACATTTTTAACTAAGCAAAATACTAAAAATTAAAAATAGTACGTGAGAAGATGTTCAACATTAGCCAACATGGAAATACAAATCAAAACCACAATCAGATAGAACTTTACACCACTGGTTTTTGTTGTTGTTGTTGTTTCGTGTTGTTTCGTTGTTGTTGTTGTTGTTGTTGTTGTTGTTGTTGTTGTTGTTGTTAGGTGCCCTCAAGTCAGGTCTGACTTATAGTAACTCTATGTAAACAGAAAAAACACTACCAGACACTATGCCATGCCTGGCACTATTATCAGTGTTTTGCTGCTATTCAATGTTTTCAATGACGGATTGTTTGAGGAGTAGGTTGCCATGTCCTTCCCCCTCCCCTGCAGCATTTGGTATTCCCAGGTGGTCTCCCATCCAAGGACTAACCAGGCCAACCCTGCTTAGCTTCCAAGATCAGGTAGGATAGGGTGCCAGGGTGTTATGGCTGCAGATTTATACCACTGCTGTTGTTGTTGTTATTGTTGTTGTTGTTGTTGTTAGCTGCCATTGAGTCATGTCTGACTCATAGCAACCCTTATAAGTTTTTCACTGGCTGATTGTTTCAAGATTGCCAGGGGAATGGATTGCCACATCCTTCTCCCGTGTTTACAGTGCTGGGAATTGAACCTGGGACCTCAGAGACTGCAGAGCAGCACTCTACCAACTGAGCTAAATCCCAGCCCACTTACTAAAATCAAAGATAATAATGAGTTTTGGAAAGCATCTGGAGAAACTTAGACCTTCATACATTGCTGATAAGGATGTAAAAGGATATAGCTACTTTGGAAAACAATCTGGCAGTTGCTCAAAAAGTTAATCCTAGAGCTACCATGTTGTTGTTGTTAGGTGCTGTCCAGTCATGACCAACTCATAGGAACCCTCATAGGGTTTTCAATAGCTGGATTGTTTTGAGATTGCTTCAAGAGTGGATTGCCACATCTTTCTCCCATTTTTGCAGTGCTGGGAATCGGACCTGGGTCCTCAGAGAGTATGGAGCAGCACTCTATCAATTGAGCTAAATCACAGCCCCAGAGTTATCATATGACCCAATAATTCTACTTCTAGCTATATACCCAAGAAAAATAATAAGATATATCCAAACAAAAACATTTATATAAATATTCAAAGCAACATTATGAATAATTGCCAAAAAATAGAAATAATTCAAATGGCCATCAGTTGATGAATGAATAGATAAAATTGTATATCCATATGATGGAATATTATTCCACAATAAAAGGGAGTAAAGTAATGACACAAGTTGCAATATAGAAACTTAAAAACATTATGCTAAGTGGAAATAGTCACAAAAGGCACATATTGTATAATTCCATCTTTAAATGGAATATCTAGAAGAGGAAAAAATATACAGACAGAAAGTACATTAATGGTTACCTAGAGCTGGAAATCCCCTACATGTCTATCAGCTTGTCATCCTGTGTGGGCTTACAAGTTGCTGTGATGCTGAACACTAGGCCACCAGTATTTCACATACCAGCAGGGTCACCCATGGTGGACAGCTGACCTTCTAGACTAAGACAGACTAAGGAGAAGGATCCGGCAGCCCAGTCCCGAAACAACCATTGAAAACCCTATGAATATCAGAGAAACACTGTCAGATATAGTGTCAGAAAGTGAGCCCCCTAGGCTGGAAGGCATTCAAGAAACAACTGGGAAAGGGTTTATTCCTCAAAGTAGTTGTTGTTTGGTGCCACTGAGTCGGTCTGAATCATAGCGACCCTCATAGGGTTTTCATTGACTGATTATTTCAGGATTGCTTTGGTAGTGGATTGCCCTGTCCTTCTCCCATTTCTTGTGCTGGGGATCAAATCTGGGTCCTCAGCAAGTACATAATAGCACTCTACCAACTAAGCTAAAAGCTAGCACCTCAAAGTAGGTCAACTTTAATGATGGGAATGCAGTAAAGCCCCTGGGACCTCCTTTTGCTGATGTGACATGACTCAAAATGAGAAGAAGCATAGTGGCTGAAACAATGGGCTTAAACATGAAAAGATTGTGTGCATGGCACTGTCAGGTAGTGTTTCCTTGTGTTGTACATAGGGTCACTATGAGTCAGACCTGACTCAACAGCACCCAATGATAAAACAAATACTAGCTTTAACCATCATTTAAGAGAGGAATCAGAGCTTTCTCCAATTATTCCTTTATTTGCCCTCCAAGAGATTCAGAATTTTCTAGGCTGCTCCTTCCCTGCCATCAACTGAATTCTCCCACATCCTCCAGTAAGAATAAGGGTTCAAAGCTGGGTGCGGTGGCTCATGCCTGTAATCCCAGCAGCTTGGGAGGCGGAGGTGGGAGGATCACAAGTTAGAGACCAGAGGCAGTCTGCATAACTTAGCGAGACCCTGTCTCAAAAAAAAAAAAAAAAAGTAAAACTGGGCTGAGGGTGCAGCTCAGTGGTCCAGCACTTGCAGAGCATGCAGGCGTGAGGCCCTGGGTTCAACCCCAGTACCACAAAAAAAAAAAAAAAAAAAAAAAAAAAAAAAAAAAAAAAAAAAAAAAAAAAAAAAAAAAAAAGAATAAGGGTTCAAAATCACCAGCTACATCCCAGGTGGATGGTGTCTGCCAGTTTCTGAGCCATTGGAATTAGGTGGTATAAACTAGAGGATCAATGTGGCAGGCTTAAGAGGAAAACTCTCAAACATAAAAAGACGATTATTTATTATAATATTTTGTTATTATAATAATATTATTACTGTGAGAAAGTGACTCACTAACAATAGAAAATAAAATCTTTCCTCTCCTCTGCTGACCAAAAAGAACACAGCCTGCCAAGAGAAGGCTGAAAAAAAGTTCTTAAACTAGAGATTTCCAAAGGCCTATGCAGAGAGGCCAAAGCACTGCAGGTTAGCGAGTATGACAGTATGATAGTAACATGAGCAAATCCCTGTGCCAAGATCAGTTGACAGAGATTCCACAGTAAATGTGAAGTCAGCACTGACAAATGTGAAGGATAAGAACCCAGCTGGCTGTTGTGGTGCATGCTTGTAATCCTAGTGACTTGGGAAGCTGAGGCAGGAGAATAGTGAGTTGGAGGCCAGAGGCAGCCTGTGCAACCATAGACATGGTCTACAGACATGTAGACCAAGGGAATACAATAGAAGATCCACAAATAAACTCACATAGCTATAGCACTCTAATGTTAAACATAGGTGCCAAAAATATAAATTGGAGAAAAGACAGCCTCTTCAACAAGTGGTGATGGGAGAACTGGATATCCTTGTGTAGAAGACTGAAACTAGATCCTTCTCTCCCACCTTATATAAAAAATCAGTTCAAAATGGATCAAAGACCTTAATGTAAGACCTGAAAGTCTGAAACATCTGGGGGAAAACATAGGGAAAACACTTCAAGACATAAGCAAAGGCATGGGCTTTCTGGAAAGGACCCCAGCAGAGCAGGAAACAATAGCAAGAATTGACAAATGGGATTTCCTAAAAATAAAACGCTTTTTCACAACAAAGGACACAATTATCAGAGTGAAGACACAGCCTACAGAATGAGAGAAAATCTTTGCCAGCTATATATCAGACAGGGGATTAATATCTAGAATATATAAAGAGCTCAAAAAATTAAACACATAAAACCTTAATTATCTAATTAAAAAATGGGCCAATGAATTGCATAGGCAGTTCTCAAAAGAAGAAATATAAATGGCCAATAAACATGAAGAAATGTTCAACATCTTTAGCCATCAGGGAAATGCAAATCAAAACTACACAGAGATACCATTGCATGGTTAGCAGCAACAGAACAAACTACAAATGCTGGTGAGGATGCAGGGAGAAACAAATCCTTTTACACTGTTGATGGGAATGCAGGTTGGTGTAGTCGCTATGGAAATCAGTATAAAGGGTCCTCAAAAAAATAAAAATAGAACTATCATATCACCTAACCATACCACTCCTGGGTATAAATCCAAAGGAATCTAAATCAACATACCATAGAGACACCTGCCCAGCCATGTTTATTGTGGTGCTAGTGACAATAGCAAAGATATGTGATCACTCTACTTAGGTGTCCATCAGCAGGTTAGTAGATAAGGAAATTGTGGTACATATACATGATGGAGTTTTATTCAGTCATGAAGAAGGGAGAAATTATGGCATTTGCTGGAAACTGAATGGAACTAGAGATCATCATTTTCAGCAAAATAAGCCACACCCAGAAAGATAAACATTACTTGTTTTCTCTCATATGTGGGTGTTAGATCTCAATTCATATTCAATCTTAAAATATGTAGGTCATGAAAGTAGAAAGGGGCATGTGTACGGTGAGAAAAGGGGAAGGGAACAATAAGAAAGGATAAAGAGGGAAAGAAAGAGAAATGTCAAATGTTTTGCCCTTAGGGGCAAATATATATATGTATACACACACATACATACACTCACACACACACACACAAATAAACACTACATTCATGTACAAGGGGGACCATTTATGGGGAGGAAGAGGATGAGAGGGTCATACCTGGGTAATGGGGGAAGTGAATATGAACAATGTACAATGATACATATATGGAAATGTTATAATGAAACCCATTAAGTTGCACACTAACTAAAAAAGTACTACTTAAGAAAAGGTTAAATAATTTGTCTAGTTCCTACAGGCTATAATTGGTAAGCCTGAAGATATAGCATTGTGGCGTCCAATCCCGACAGATCTCTGAAGCTAAGCAGGATCAGGCCTGGTTAGTACTTGGATGGGAGGCTGCCTGGGAACGCTAGATACTATAGGCTTAGAAGAAGGACCCAGCAACCCACTCCCACAAATCAATCCACCATGGAAAATCCTACGGATAGCAGAGAAACACTGACATTAGTGTTTCACCTGTTGTATGTAGGCTTGCTATGAGTCGGACACCAACTCGTCAGCACCTAACAACAGCAATAATTGATAAAGTTGGACTTTAAGCTTAGGCCTGACTCCAAAATCATATTTTAGCCAGTAGTATTCAACATTGTTAGCAAAGGTTTTTTTCTGAGTGAACACTCTGATACATATGTAAATACAGTTATGTGCACGATGCAATGTTTCTGTGAACAAAGGACCACATATACAAGGGTGATCTCAAGATTATAATGCAGCTGAAAAACTCCTTTTGCCTACTGACAGCATAACCATCATAATGTAATACAACTAAATATTCGTGTGTTTCTGGTGACAGTATAAGCAAACCTACTGTGCTTTTGGCTATATATAAGTAGAACACATATCCTTTTGTACAATACATAATTGTTGTTAGGTGCTGTCGAGTTGGTATCTGACTCATAGCGACCCTCATAGGGTTTTCAATGGCTGACTGTTTCGGGATTGCCTTGGGAGTGGATTGCCAGGTCCTTCTCCCATTTTTGTGGTGCTAGAAATTGAATTCGGGACCTCAGAAACTGCAGCGCAGCGCTCTACCAACTGAGCTAAATCCCAGCCCACAATACATAATACTTGATAATAACCACAAGTGACTATGCTACTGGTTTATTATTTACTATATTATACTGCATATGGTTATTTTACAGTAGCCTGCTTCTACTTCTAGAAAAAAGGTTACTGTAAAACAGTATGCCTTATTATACCAGCAGCAGCCTCCTATATCTTGTGGCTACCATGTCTCTTGCTTGTGTCCAGGCACCATGCTCACAGATGACCTATACCATCTAGTTCTTCATAATGATGAAATCACTGAACGGCACACTTCTCAGAATGTTATACTCATCACTGAGCACCCCATGACTGTATATACCAATAAATCATATATAGGCACTACTGTACTAATAAATTATATAATCTTATAAATCATACAGAGCAAAGACATTTTAAAGACATGATATATAAAAATTCTAAAATTATCTTCCTGCATTAGTCAGCTTTCCATCAGTGTGACAAAACATCTGAGACAATCAACTTCAAGGAGGAAAGGTTTATCTTTAGCCCAGTTTTGGAGGTTTTAGGACATGGCCCATTTGCCTGCTGCCTTCAGGCCTGTGATGGAAGGGTAGTTTGTGCTGGGAGCACAAACTCTATGTGCGGTGGGCGCCTCCCAGTCCGGCCTGGAGGTTCAGACGGGGGATGCCGCCTCACACACAGATACTAAACAAAATTCACTCGGGACCCTCGGGTGAGGGGCAAGGACTCCTGCAGCCCTTGGGCCACCCCCGGAGATGGGAGAAAGGGAAAGCCTCAGGTGCTTTTGCCTTCCAGGGGCAAACACCTGTGTTGGTGGTCTCGGTGGTCACGAGGAGACAGTTTTTGGTCTGTTGGTGATCAGACGGAGAGCGGTTCTTTCCTTGCTGATGGTCACAGCGGGAGAGCGTTCTTTCCTCACTGATGGTCCAGGAGAGAGCAGAAGAGCTGTTTCCTTATCAGTGGTCCAGGCAAGAACGGGTGAAAAGGTCCTGTTTAGCCAATGGTCTGGGCAAAAAGGGCAAAAGGTTGCTCACCTCATGGCAACTAGGATGCAAAAGAGAGGGAGAGACAGCAAGGTGCTGGGGTCCCATTAATCCTTCAAGGACATGGTCCCAATAACCTAACTGCCTTCCTCTAGGCCCTACCTCTTCAAGGTTCTAACACCTCCCAGTTGCACCAAGCATTGGACCAAGACTTTATTTAACACATGGGCCTTTGGGAACATTCCAAATGTCCACACATTTCCCATACCCCAATCAATCACTTTTCACCTTTTTCATAATTCGCCTGATGTGCTGGCCCTTAACCCAGTCAAGCTTAGAGTTAATAGTACTTAAAGATGTTACTTTTCCTATAAATTTGGAGATTCTTAAAGAGAATGTTTTTTTTTTTTCGGTACTGAGGGTTGACCCCAGGGCCATGAGCTTGCATGCTTTGCAAGTGCAGGACCACTGGGCTGTACCCTCAGATGATTTTTTTCCTTTTTTGAGACAGGGTCTCGCTAAATTACACAGACTACCTCTGGTCTTGAACTCGTGATCCTCCTACCTCTGCCTCTTAAATTGCTGTGGATTACAGGCATGGGCCACCTCACCCAGCAAAGTGAAGTATTTTTAAAAAGGTGAGTTTTTCATAATGGATTTTTTTTTTTTTTTTTGGTACTGGGGGTTGAACCCAGGGCCTCGCGCCTGCATACTCTGCAAGTGCTGGACTACTGAGCTGTGCCCCCAGCCCATCTTTTTACTTTTTTGAGACAGGGTCTCGCTAAGTTACACAGACTGCATCTGGTCTCGAACTTGCGATTCTCCTGCCTCTGCCTCCCCAAGTCACTGGGATTACAGGCGTGTGCCACTGTGCCTGGCTCATAATGGAATTCTAAGTTCTGTGAAAAGCAAAGGTCATTTGCTTGTTGTTGTTGTTGTAGTTGTTGTTGCTTTAATATTATTGTTTTAATCCTGAAGCCTGGCTTGCCTTGGAGAAAGCTCATTTCTCTTACTGATAAGCCGGTTGGGCCTGAGCTGAATTTTCAGTTTAATGTAGGTTATATGCAAAGTTCTATAGTAAAGACTGATTTGTTATGGAATATAAGAAGGCAAATATTTATTTAAAAGCATTTATTGAATTCTATAGCTTGCAGCTGTAGCCTTGTGGCATCCGATCCCATCAGATCCCCGAAGCTAAACAGGGTCAGGCCTGGTTAGTACTTGGATGGGAGACCTCCTGGGAACACCAGGTGCTGCAGGCTTGGGAGAAGGACCCTGCAATCCACTCACAAAAATCAATCCACCATTGAAAACCCTATGAACAGCAGAGAAGCACTGACAATAGTGTTTTGCCTGTTGTATGCAGGGCCACTATGAGTCAGATACTGACTCGATGGCGTTATCCGATTTCAATGGCTGACTGTTTCGGGATTGCCTTGGGAGTGGATCGCCAGGCCCTTCTCCCATTTTTGCGGTGCTGGGAATTGAACTCAGGACCTCAGAGACTGCAGTGCAGTGCTCTACCAACTGAGCCAAATCCCAGCCAGTTGAATTCTATAGGCTGGGGTTTATTTCAGTTGATGGAGTGCTTGCTTGTACATTTTGGGGCCCTGGGTTTGATCCCCAGGACTGTAAAAATGGGAGAAGGAGCTGGAAGTCTACTCCCAAAAAAGTATGCCATTGAAAAACCTATGGATAACATAGAAGCACTATGAGATATAGTGCCTCTCTTGATCTGTTGTATATAGGGTCAATATGAGTTGGACTGACTGGACAGCACCTAATACCAACATTGAATTCTACAGTAGGCCACAAGTTTTGCTGGCTGCTGGGGATAGACAGCTGGGAGAAGGGGCTTCACACAAATAGAAGTAACCTTACAAAGAAATAAAATGCAGCTTGTCCTCTGCTGTTGAGGAAAAGCCTGTAGAAAGCAAGGATGATGCTTCCAGGTATATTTTATGAAGTAATAGTTCAATAACATTAGAGATTGGGGAAGACCCTAAATTTTCCTTAAAAATGTGAGAGTCAACGTTCTGTAATACTCTTCTTCCTTCACTAGGCCTGGTGGCACACGCCTATAATCCTGGTGACTTGGGAGGAGGCGGCCAGAGGCAGCATGCATAACTTAGTGAGACTCTATCTCAAGATAAGAAGTAAAAAATGGGCTGGGGGTACAGCTCAGTGGCTGAGGGCTTACAAAGTCCATGTGATGCCCTGGGTTCAACCCCCCAGTATACCACCACCACAGCAAACTTCTTTCTCTAAACTATAGTCTAAGTTTAGGTTTTAGATCCTCAGTAAATACTAGGTTGCTACAAAGTACACTAAGAAATTTGTTTTTAATTTTGTTTTTAATCTGCACATAATAGTCTGGCTGAATCAACTACTAAAAATTGACAGTGCAAGACAGAGGAGATGTTTATATCTCTTCCTGAAGATGGCGACACAGGACCGTGTCTTTAACACAGGGATGTACTTTCTGTACCAAGAGACCAAACCATGCTGTTGAAGTAGAAAATACCAAGTCCTTTGTTTACTAAACCTACAATAAATTTTAAAAGTATAAATAAGTGATACTTCTAGGGTGCAGTTAGTTTAATGGGTGGACTATCTGGATAGATTTGTTTACTTTGTAATAGCAATAGAGAAAAAGGGGTAGCTGTGAATAGAAAGAAGAAAATTGGAGTAGCAGATTATACGTATTGAGGTGGGCATAAGAGCAATTCTTCAGGTTTCCATCTTTGGTTGCTATGGTCACTCTCAGGCATATTTACTGGAACTCTTGTTTTATTCAGCTCCCAAATCAATGGGATGTCAGAACCACAGTCAGCCTGCCTAAGTCAAATCCCATCTCTACTATTTATCTAAATGAATGGTTCTAAGTTATTTATCATCTATGTCTCTGCCTTCAGTTCTTCATCTGTAAAATGAGTCATGGTTCACAGAACAATTAACAGATTAAGTATGGAGAGCCCTTAGCACAGTGCCAGTATGTATTCAACAAATGCTCTCATAAACAGATCCCTACCAAGGCCACGTCTACATGATACAGGAGGACCTTTCAAACCTTCCTTTCACCATATTTTAGGAAGACGCATAGTTTTTATAATTAGCCAATCACAGAAAAGGGGAAAAATATATGGGGGGGGGTGCTAAAAATATAATTTGAGTATCTTTGACTCTTTGCTTAAAATGTCATATTGTCAGCTTCTCATTTTGATGCAATCAAATAACCTGACAAGTCACTATACTGTGTCTTTTAGAATTTTTATAGTTTTGGCTTTAATAAAAAATTACATGAGGCAAATTTATTCAAAAAGTCACATTTTTACCAATCTATTTCTTCTTTTAAATAAATTTTTATGTATGTTAGAAATGCCAATTCATTTTTCTATTTCAACATTTACTCTAAAACTATTAGGAAAAAAGAGAATTAAAATAAGCACCTTCAAATTACATGACCTTAATGAACAAGTTTGATCTACTTGTATTTATAGGAGATGCTTGATTTTATTATACTAGTACTCTCTTTGGGGGCTGGAGTTTAACTCAATTGGTAGAATGCTGCTCTGCATCTCTGAGACCCTAGGTTTAATCCCCAGCACCACAAAAACTGAAGAAGTACCTGGCAACCCACTCCCAAAGCAATCAGCCATTTGAAACCCTATGAATAGCAAAGTACATAGGGTCTCTATGAGTCAGACCCAATTTGAGGGCACCTAACAACAACATCATCTTTTTACCTTTTTGATACTCTTCAGTATTTGATGGCTTAAGCAGTTCTTTCAAACACTCATCCTTTTAATTGTCATTATTTAGCTCAGTTGGTAGAGTGCTGCTCTGTATTCTCTGAGGACCCAGGTTCACTCCCCAGCACCACAAAAATGGGAGAAGGACATGGCAATCCACTCACAAAGCAATCCTGAAGCAATCAGTCACTGAAAACCCTATGCCCTTCAAGGGCTGCTATGAGTCCGACCCGACTTGATGGCAGCTAACAACAATTTTCTAAAACTGTCAAAATAATTTTCCTTATTAGTAGCTAAAATGCCTGCTCCCAGCTGGTCAGGATTCAGTTAGTCTGTCAATTTGGTTGGTCTGTTTTGTTTTTTCATCCAAAAAATTTAATTCATCTACAAATTTCCACCATTCCAAGAGGTTGCATATGAAGAGGAACCAATGGTGTTGAAGGATGAAGTGGAAGCTGCCTTAAAAGAACTGGGGAAACACAAAGCTCCAGGAATTGATGGGATACCAATAGAGATGTTTCAACAAACAGATGCAGCACTGGAGGTGTTAACATGTTTATGCCAACAGATTTGGAAAACTGCTACTTGGCCAACTGACTGGAAGAGATCCATATTTGTGCCTATTCCCAAAAAAGGGGATCCGACTGAATGTGCAAACTATCAGACAATATCA
>VMDO01019032.1:0-40622 GCA_007922755.1 Pedetes capensis | reverse complement strand
TCTTTCGGACTTCCAACTCACTTATAAGGTGCAATCGTAAATTAACGAAGCTGATCGTTTAAACAAACGTCTCAGGATACATTCTACTGTGTTTGGGGTATTTTTTGAAGACAAAAGTCAACAAAAAAATAACAATATCAATTTGGAGTGTGATTAGACCTTTAGGACATAAAGTATCAAAAGTCATTTTCTTTTCAATGTTACTTCAATAAGATCAAGATAAATTGAGTTTATATTGATAATATCTTGCATGTATCCACCTGTAGGAAAAGTAACTAAATTATCACTAATTTTCACATTAACCACTCTTATGATATATATATATTTTTTTTTTTTTTTTGTGGTACTGGGGGTTGAACCCAGGGCCTCGCGCTTGCATGCTCTGCAAGTGCTGGACCACTGGGCTGCACCCCCAGCCCATTTTTGTACTTTTTGAGACAGGGTCTCGCTAAGTTACACAGACTGCCTCTGGTCTCAAACTTGCGATCCTCCTGCCTCTGCCTCCCATGCTGCTGGGATTACAGGCGTGCGCCACCGTGCCTGGTGATATGATATATAATTTTTTAAAGCCTCAAAATAGTCATCCTAGAAGGACCTGTGCTCCAAATTTATTGCACTGTTTAGAAGATCAGCTGCTTGCGATGGAAAATGATGGTTGCCTTAAAAATGTTTGAGGTCACTTCAAAGACATTCCATACATTCTGGATTAAAGTCAAGGCAGAATAGTGAAATGCTGGCTAGCCAAAAAAGTGTCACCAGAACCTAACAACGTCTTGCAGGATGTGATTAAAATTACCAACTACATTCAAGTACATGCCCTTAACTCATATCCACTATTATTGCACTATGTTGCTGAGACACTGAGGAGCCCTTGTGAGTCCTCCTGGACCCTGCGTTATCAAACATCAGGGGGAGGTGCTCCTTCCTGACAGGAAGTGTGAGGTCTCACTGAAGGGCACGGCCAGCCAAGTCTCAGCAGCTGTAAGACCGTCCACCACCTAGGGTGCCGGGCAAGTCCCATAGTCTTGAACGTGGAACTGCAAAGTCCTAGACATAACCTCTCTTAACCTTGGCCAACAAAGGACAGATGAGCTGCCACGCACAGGGCAGCGCACTGAGGCCCTTCACACAGAGGCCTCCTGGTAACTGGAAACAGGAAGAAGACCCCTGGCAGAGTGGCTGCAGAATCTCCCCAGCTCCACCACAGGGGCTTCTCAGAGCCCAGGAATGCGATAGACCCCAGGACCCTCAGATGGAGGCAGTGCGGACAGGCCCAGAGGTTCAGTGTATGAAATGAATCCTCTCTAGACTTTTGGGTCACCACCTCTGCCCTGGTTCTTTTTCAAGTAGTTAGGCAGGGCATGGTAACACATGCCTGTAATCCCAGCACTCAGGAGCCAGAGGTAGGAGGAACTCAAGTCAAAGGTCAGCCTGGGCTACATAGCAAGACCTGTCTCAAAACAAACAAAACAAACAAAACAAACAAATCAGATAGTTAATCAGGACATTCTTAAAATTCCAGTCTGCCTCGGTTGTACTACAGTTTAAAAAAAAAAAAAACAAAACATTTGTATCTAGACTTGCGAGTGAAGTAGTGAAATGGTAAGACCTGTACTCCCCAAGCCTCAGCCACAGACTGTAGCAGTCTGTGGGCTGTTGGGAACCAGGCCCCACAGCAGGGGAGCAGCAGGGGAGCAAGCGGAACTTCATCTGTATTTACAGCCACTCCCCATTGCTTGATGGGATTTAGCTCAGTTGGTAGAGCGCCGCTCTGCAGTCTCTGAGGTCCTGAGTTCGATTCCCAGCACCGCAAAAATGGGAGAAGGATGTGGCAACCCACTCCCAAGGCAATCCCGATATAATCTGCCATTGAAAACCCTATGAGAGTCGCTATGAGTCGGACACGACTCGACGACACCTAACAACAATAACAACCCCATTGCTTACATTACCGCCTATGCTCCGCCTCCTATCAGAGCAAAAAGGGCATTAGATTCTCTTAGGAACGACCCGTACTGTAAATGGCACATTTGAGGGATCTAGGTTGCATAGTCCTTATGAGACTCCAATGCCTGATGACCTGAGGTGTAGCTGAGGCTAGGGAGCTACTGCAAATACAGGTTAACATTAGCAGAGAAGTTTGCACAGA
Organism: Pedetes capensis; assembly: GCA_007922755.1. Lineage (NCBI taxonomy): Eukaryota > Metazoa > Chordata > Mammalia > Rodentia > Pedetidae > Pedetes > Pedetes capensis. Next base: position 38,473 of record VMDO01019032.1, on the reverse strand, counting down.
AACCAGAATGAATCAATTGCATTGCAGGCTCATACCCTATCAGTGAGTGGCAGGTGACAATTAAGCTGCATCTGGTGGCAGGCTTTATAATGACAAGTGAGTTGATGTACTTCAATTTTACAGCTGCATTTGGTAGCAGGCTTTAAATCAGAATCCGGCACTTATTTTAGTCCACGTGTGGCCTGTTATTTTAGTTACCATTTCTGTCTGTGCCTCTTTCCTTCACTGCGAATTTGGCTCAGTTAATCTTTATTAAGCCCACAAGCCAACCCGAGCCAAAGTGAGTAAAAAACAAGCATCGCTGGAGGGCTTCTTTGAAAAGGGGGAAAGACCACCGGGCACAGTGGCACACGCCTGTAATCCCAGCAGCTCAGGAGGCAGAGGCAGGAGGATCACAAGTTCGAGACCAGAGGCAGTCTGTGTAACTTAGAGAGACCCTGTCTCAAAAAAGTAAAAAAATGGGCTGAGGATGCAGTTCAGTGGTCCAGCACTTGCAGAGCATGCAAGCTCGAGGCCCTAGGTTCAACCCCCAGTATCGCAAAAAAAAAAAAAGAAAAGAAAAGAAAAAGGGGAAAGACCCAATCATGAGACAGCAGGAGACTCCAAGAGGGCCAACAGAGAGAAAGACTCAGCTAAAAGAAAATGCTGAGAATCCTGCTTGAGGTAAGGGGTTCATTTCAACAGGTGACTCCCATTCTCCAAGCCTGCTTCGTATAACATGTGGCAACTGGCTCTCCAATAAAGTCAGGAAATCGTCAAAACCATCTCACCACGTGGAGACCAAGCACCCTGAACTGAAAGACAATCGTTTGGAGTTTTCCAAAAGCAAAAAAAATGCGGCTGGGTGTGGTGTTGCAAGCCTGTAATCCGAGCAGCTCAGGAGGCAGAGGCAGGAGGATCACAAGTTCTAGACCAGAGGCAGTCTGCGTAACTTAGTGAGACCCTGTCTCAAAAAGTACAAAAATGGGCTGAGGGCGCAGCTCAGTGCTCCGGCACTTGCAGAGCATGCAAGCACGAGGCCCTAGGTTCAATTTCCAGTACCGCAAAAAAAAAAAAAAAAAAAAAAGGAAAAAAAGGAAAAAAAGAAAAAAATGCAAACATGAAGTACAAAAACAATTATTAAACGCCAACACTACATCAAACATGTCTGCGCTGAGAGCATCATTCTTGAGTGGCTGACCGCATTGCTAAAGCTAAGAAGCCCTTTACTGCATTGGTGAAGGGTTGATCCTGCCAACTGGTAAGGACAGTTGTCATGAACATTTAGGAGAGGCTACAGCTGTGGCATCTGATCCCGTCAGATCTCACAAGATAAGCAGTGTCGGGCCTGGTTAGTACTTGGATGGAAGACAGCCTGGGAACACCAGATGCTGTAGGCTTGGGAGATGGACCCAGCAACCCACTCCCAAAAATGAATCTGCCATTGGAAACCCTATGAACAGCAGAGAAGCACTGACAATAGTGTTTCCCCTGTTGTACATAGGGTTGCTATGAATCGGATACCGACTGGACAGCACCTAACAACAACAACAACAACAGCTCAAAAGGTGGCACATGTTCCTCTTTTAGCTAGCACCATAACTAGATGGATTGTTGAGATAGCAGAGGATTAACGAATCATCATACCATCAAGTTGAGTCTAGTGACATTGACAAGGCAACAATGCTTGTTTGGTGCAGTATATTTTCAGAAGGATGTGCGGGATGGCATGTCATGCATACTTTCACTGCCGACCAACACCCTCACTGCAGAACTATTCGAATCTTTGAATGACTGCATATCAGGAAGCTGAATTGGTCGTTTTGTGTCAGTACATGCACACATCCGTGACCAGATGCCTTCCTGGCTTCACTGCGCAGGTCAGAGGTCATTTCTGAATGTGTCATCCATCGTGAAATGCTGGCTAGCCAAAAAAGTGTCACCAGAACTTAACAATGTTTTGCAGGATGTGATTAAAATGATCAACTACATTCAAGTGCATGCCCTTAACTCACATCTGTTCTCACAGCTCTGCGAGGAGATGGGATGCAGTGGACACACGTCTTCTCTTATACACAGAAGTGAGGTGGCTTTCTAAAGGCAGGTCATTGGCTTTTGAGGTTTTGAGTTACAAGAGATGCTCCAGAGATGTCTTTTAGAAAAAGTCACCCCTGGCAGCACATTTGAGCGACACAGAAGATGTCACAAACCTTGCTTATTCATGTGACATTCAACCCGCTCCACGAGCTCAATCTGTCACTTCAGGGGGAAAATGACAACTGTGTTGAAGCCAGCAGATAAAGTAGCAGGATTCAAAGCCAAACCAGAATTGTGGAGGAGATAAGGGAACGCTGGGATTCTTGACATGTTTCAAACATTCGCAGGGATTTGGAAAGAGTCTGAGCCAAGGCCATCTTACTCCCAGCTGGTACGTGTGTGACACCTAACTCAGCTTGCAAAAGAATATGAGCCCTGCTTCCCAACCACAAAAGGACCCCACACTGGGAAGCAATGGATCTGCGACCTACTGGTGAATAAGCCAAGTGAATCAACTTTGTCCATGCTAGAGGAATATCTGGGAGAAGGACCTGGCAACCCCCTCCCAAAAATCAATCTGCCATTGAAAACCCTATGAACAGCAGAGAAGCACTGACAATAGCGTTTCCCCTGTGGTTCAGAGGGTCGCTATGAGTCAGATACCGACTCGACAGCACCTAACAACAACAACAAAAGAGGAATATCAGCTGCTTGCGATGGAAAATGATGGTGGTCTTTAAAATGTTTGAAATAACTTCAAATACGTTCCATACATTCTGGATTAAAGTCAAGGCGGAATATCCTGAGATTGCCACAAAAGCGCTGAAAAGCCTGCTTCCATTTCCAGCATCCTATCTTTGTGAAGCAGCGTTTTCTGCAACAACAGCAACCAAAACGAGATCACAGAGTAGACTAGACGTGAGCAATGCACTTCGGATGTCACTGTCTCCCTTTTCTCCCAGATAGGACCATCTACAAGCTCAGGGCTCCCACTGATTCTGCATTATGGTGAATTGTACTATTATTATACCCAGGGTGTCAAAAATGTATACAAATTTTTAGAGATGTTACCTATGTATTATTTTCAAAGTTGAACTGAATTATAGTGGTGATGTATAGTATGACGTTAGCTCAAAAGATGGCATTAATCAAATGAATGCTAGCACCACATGTTCTTAAAGCAGCAAAATGGAAAGTTCTCGTCCCAAGATGTGAATGCATTTTTGATACCCTATATATATTACTGGGAGAAGGACCTGGAAACCCACTCCCAAAAATCAATCCGCCATTGAAAACCCTATGAATAACTATGAGAAGCACTGACAATAGTGTTTTGCCTATTGTACACAGGGTCACTATGAGTCGGACACCAACTCCATGGCACTTAACAACAACAACAACACGTGTATTACAATGTAATGATAATAGAAATAAAGGACACAATAAATGTAAATGTCACCTTCAGTTAACATTTTGCAGGATGTGATTAAATCACATCCTAAAACCATCCCACCCACCAGCCCTCTGGTCTGTGGAAAAATTGTCTTCCATGAAATCAGTCCCTGGTGCCAGAAAAGTTGTGGATCACTGCCCTAGGGGACCAGGGTGGGGGGAGGCAGGTACAATCAAAGGACCAAACCACAAGAGGAAGGTGGCTCCCTTAGTCCAGACAAATCAACCCAAAAATCCTCTCTCCACTCTGTGCAAAACTCTCAATCTTCAGGTTTTGGTGGATAATTTCCTGGTAACCATACAGGTACTTGGGAGAAGGATGTGGCAGTCCACTCCAGAAACAATCCCGAAACATCAGCCATTGAAAACCCTGTGAGGGTCACTATGAGTTGGACCCAACTCAACAGCACCTAACAACAACAATACAGGTACTGGGCACTGTACTAGATGCAAGGTGGGAAGAGAGGCACAGGTGATCGATGCTTGGCCTCTCTTTTTGGCAGACAGACAAGAAAGTGGCAGGGCATGGTGACTCACACCAAGGAGTAAGTCAAGTGCTATGGGCGGAGATGTAAGGAGCTTGGGTGGATCTTCAGGAGCGGGTGACTGTCTGAGTGAGACTTGAAAGATGGAAGGGTCTCGGCAGACCAAGAGAATTTACCTTACAGGAAGGAGGAGAGGTTAGGCAGATTCAAGGAGCAAGAAAGCCCAGCGAACTGGAAGGAAGTTTGTGGGGCTGGAGCAGAGGGCACACACAGAGGGAGAAGGGCAGATGAACCTGGAAAGGAAGGTGAGAAACCCCGTGCCAGGCTGACACCGAGAGCTCTCCGGCAGGCAAGGAGATTGCCTCTTGTCTCTTCAGGACCTGGGCAGGCTCCAGGCCATCTGCTCATGCAGCATAGGGAGGGAGGTAGCTGGGCTGCAGGGGCTGCCGCTGGGCATGTAGCCATCCCCTGAGAGGTGGTAAGTAAGCTCAGCTGTGGCCATTCCTGGTGTCCAGCTGTGCCTCAAGATGCCCACCCAAGCCGGGCACAGTGGCGCACGCTTGTAATCCCAGTGGCTTGGGAGGTGGAGGCAGGAGGATCGCAAGTTCAAGAGCAGCAGCAGTCTGGGTAATTTGGCCAGACCCTGTCTCAAAAAAAGTAAAAAAAAAAAAATGGGCTGGGGGTGCAGCTCAGTGGTCCAGCACTTGCAGAGCATGCCAGCACGAGGCTCTGGGTTCAACCCTCAGTTCCGCAAAAAAACTAAACAAGGTCTTAAGTTGTAATTCAGGGCAAAGGACCGATTTCTATGCACTGGCCTGAGCCAACAGCATGGGGTGGGACATGTGACCTAATGTGAGTCCCGTCGAGTGGGTTGAATGTAACACCAGTAAGCAAGGTTTGTGACATCTTCTGTGTCACTCAAATGTGCTGCCAGGGATGACTGTTTTTCTAAAAGACATCTCTGGAGCTTCTCTCGTAACTCAAAACCTCTGGCCAGTGACCTGCCTTTAGAAAGCCATCACACTTCTGTGTATAAGAGAAGACGTGCATCCGCTGCGTCCATCTCCTCACAGAGCTGCGAGAACAGATGCAAGTTAAGGGCATGTACTTGAATGTAGTTGATCATTTTAATCACATCCCTGGGGTGGCAAACCCCCCATGTCTGATTATCAGCTGAAGAGACTCAAAAAGTGCTGGGAACCCGCCGGGCATGGAGGCACACGCCTGTAATCCCAATGGCTGGGGAGGCAGAGGCAGGAGGATTGCAAGTTCAAGACCAGAGACAGTCAGGGAGACCCTGTCTCAAACAGTGAAAAAATGGGCTGGGGGCGCAGCTCAGTGGTCCAGCACTTGCAGAGCATGCAAGCGCGAGGCCCTGGGTTCAACCCTCAGTACCACAAAAAAAAAAAAAAAAGTGCTAGGAACCCCATTGCCTCTTCCTCAGCCCTGAAGTTCCAATCCTGGCTGCTAAGGAAGACACAGCCACCAGCTCCAGGGGTTCCTTCTGTCCCCAGAGACAAGCACACAGGGCCTTTGGATGTGAAGGGCTTTACTGCCTGTGGCTGCCAAAACCCAGAACTGCTCCCTTGGCAAACTCCTGAGTGACTGCTCTGTGGGAGCCACTGTGCTTGATGCTGGGGTGACAGAAAAGGAGAGTTCAGTCTCTGGCATAGGAGGGGATGTGCCCAATGGGTATGGCAATGAATATGGCAGGGAAGGGTCTTGTGGGAGCACAGAGGGGCTCCTCCCAGGAGAAGGAAGTCCTCCAGGGCCCTCCTAGAAGAGGCATCGGAGCCACAACGCTCTGAGGAGTCGCAGGTGCTTCAGGCAATGGGGCAGAAGGCACCAAAGTCCAGCAGAAAGGAGGTGCTGGGAACTCCACGAACATCGACGCTCTTCTAGTCAGCGGCCTTGCAGCAAGGACAGAAGGGGGCCTAAGGGTTAACCTGGAGGCTCGGGACTCAGGCCACCTGGCTCAATTCCAGCTCCACTCTCAGAAGCCCTGGGGACGGGGCCGTTTCCTTAGCCTCTTGGCCTTTGGCATCCAGCAGACAGAGTGATGTTTGTCGCAGAGGATGTGCTCAGTGAGTCTGATTTACTGTCATTTGTCCATGAAATATGAAAGCCGCCACTGCCTGACCACCCAGGGATGGGAGGCCAGGTGAGGACAAGCGCCAGGAGAGCTTGCACCTGGCCAGGTGGGAGTGGTGGAGTCACGAGGATGGGCGGAGTCACGAGGATGGGCGGAGTCACGAGGATGGGCGCATCTCCAAATCTTCCCTCAGCTCCGGGAGCTCCGAGGGCGGAGGTGGAGGAGGGAGAGGCGGCAGGCCCCGCCCCTTCGCTTCACACCGGCTCTTGGCTCTGGGCCAGCACTGGCAACCACAGGAGTCTTTCCTTGCCCACCCAAGCACCATCCAGCTCCCACCTCAGCCTTGGCTCCCTCAGCTTGAGAGAACTCTCTGCTCTGGGAGACAGTCCCCGACAGGTGGGCGCTCGGCGGGCAGGTGGGGCGGGGCTGTGCCACAGCTGCCCTCACCCGCCAAGGCTCTCAGGGCTCCAGGAACTGGGGTAGAGGGAAGAGGCCAGGGGGCACGTCCAGCCCGGGGGTGGAGGGGGCAGTGTCGCTAGGGCGCTGAGCCTTGCAGGTGCAGGGATGGGAGGGGACAATATAGGAGTCACCGCACCTGCCACCTGCTAGCGGGGTGACTACCAGCCCGTCATGGAGCCACAGAGCCATCCTGAGCCTGACTCCTCCACAGATTGAGGACATCTACTTCTTCGGGGGCAGGTGTTAATGCTACGAGAGCAAAACACCAAGCTGTCGCGCAGCGGGCGGTGGTGACCAGCTGGTAAATGGAGCCCTGGGGCTGCTGTCCACCACCCCCTCTGACCGCAGCAGGCAGCTCTCGTCAGGCAGCTGGCCCGCCTGCCTGGCTGCTCCTCTGTCCTACTGAACAGCTGGCCCCGGGGATGTCTGTGTGTCAACAGAGCGCGAGTGTCACAGGTTCCCCTCTGCTGGGCCTTGTCCCCCTCCTGGGCACAGACTCGTGTGTGTGTGCCCACATTCACTCCCTGTAAGCACGCAAGTCCACCCTGGGCCCCCTGGCCCAGGCAGTGCCCTCACGTGGTGGCAGGCAGCTGACTCTGGTGCTCACAGACCAAAGAATATGAAAGGTCTCAGCAGACCAGAGAGAGAGTTTGCCTTACAGGAAGGAGGAAAGGTTAGGCAGATTCAAGGAGCAAGAAAGCCCGGCGAACAGGAAGGAAGCTTGTGGGGCTGAGGCAGAGGGCACACGCAGAGGAGGGAGAAGGGCAGGTGAACCTGGAAAGGAAGGCGAGAAACCCCATGCCAGGCTGACACCAAGAGTTCTCCTGCAGGCAAGAAGATGGCCTCTTGTCTCTTCAGGACCTGGGCAGGCTCCAGGCCATCTGCTCCCAGAGAATAGCCAGCATCACCCCAATAGGAAGCCTCGAGGCAGGCAGAGGCTCTTCCCCCTCCTCCCACCTGGGCCCACCAACACCCAGCCTGACCCACTGGGCAGGTCCTGCTCTGCTCCTGGACCCCGAGTGGTAAATCGAAATGAGCTGTCGGGACAAGGGCAGGTGGTACCAAGGGTGCAACAGTGCCAGGGAGCAGGGAGCCCAGGGTGGGCAGGGGACCACACTTTACACAAACTCATCCTTCTCACCATCAGCCGCTGCCCCATCTCCCGCCCGCCCTGGGCTGAGATGCTCAGGCAGCCAGCTCCTGTCCACAGCCCATGAATGGAGCCACACCCCGCACACCCAGAACCTAGGACTGCCCCAGGGGGGAGGGGAGCCCCACACGCACACTCACACCCACTTAACCCACCCGGAAGGCCCAGACTGAATTCCCACCCGTGAGCAGATCCTGCTAATGTTCATGGGTGCGTGTGTGTGCGCGCGTGTGCAGGCACACACACGTGACAGATCCTGAAGCCCAAAGCCACCCTTCCTGGCTGGCCCACCTGTCACCCTGCTCCACCTCTCTGTCGTGAATCTCCTTCTCTTCATCTCTGCCATGCCCTGGTCGGGTCAGGACCTCCCTCCTTTCCCTCCTATCTGGGTGCTGGGAGTCCCTCCAGGGTGCTCAGAGAGCAAGGGCCTGGGCAGGGGGGAAAAGCCACATTTGCCTTCCAAGCAGCGTCAGCAAACCCACCTCAGTGTGAGAAGTGGGGAGGACGCGGGGAGAACCGCCCTGGGCTGCGGTGGCCCTCAGCTGCTCCCTCACCTGAGAGCCGGTCTCTCCACAGAGGCCACCATGGCCACAGTGCCCCCTCCAGCCAGCACACAGCCCCTCCTCTGGGGGCTGTGCGTTCACACACCAGCAGCACACGCGCACACAGCTACACACACAAGCACACACGCATGTGCGCGTGAACACAGGGGACCCATTACCGTCCCCAGGTTATCTGCTTTGGCTGGTTCCCTGGTAACAGGAATGAGCCACTTTAAACTTGACCTTGGTTAGGCCGCTCCTCTGGTGACCAAGGCGATCGAGGTGAGGTCCACGTGCCACCAGACACAGGGGTGCTCTGGTCAGGGCTGGGGAAGCCAGTGTGTCCAGAGCTGGGTCCATGGGAGGCCCAGGTATATGGGGTCAACATAAGGCCAAATTAGGATTGAGGGAAGAGGCTGGACTCAAGCCAGCCAGAGCCCCGGGTTAGGATCAGCGTGGGGCGAGGCTCACGGCCCTGAGAGGCTGCACTGGGCTGGGGACCCCCCAGGACCACCTCAGAACTCAAAGCAGGTCCACACAGCTCTTTGCTCTCCTGAGCCCAGGGCCACATGGGAAGCCGTGAAGGTGACCTGTGTCTGTCCCCAGGGATCAGCCCCACCGCACACACGCACGCCCAGACACCTGGGCAGCTCTGCCGGCCCCAGGCATGAGACATCCCGGGATCCCTCACAGAGAACCCTGCGTTCGACTTTGTGCACCCTCCCAGGTGAACGCCGGACACCGCGGGGGCCAGCTGCACCCTCCCAGCACCACTGGAGTCTCTTCAGGATAATTATTTATTATTCATAGTCATCAGCATCTTCATTAATTATTCATATGATCCTTAATTAATATCCTTAACAATAAGAGCAGTAAATAGCAGAAAAGTCCTTGAGGTGCCTAAGGCCCAGGGCCGGGTGCCTCCGGGCAGTTAGACCAGCTAATGCCCCCAGGGCGGTGGGGGGACCACAGACCCCCGTCCACCGCCCGGCCCTGCCCCTGGCCCTCCCAGTGGGGCCCAGGGGATTGTGGGAGGAGCATCCCAAGGGCGGGGGAGGAGCTGCGCCTCCGCCATTTTCCCCTCCACGGCCAGGGCCTCCTGGGCGGGGCCTCCGAGGGGAGCGGCCCAGGGAGAGCCCTGAACCTCGGTGAGTCACGTGTCCACGCTGGGCAGTGCCACTAACTGCCCGGGTCTGAGCCATGTCTGTGCAGGGGCTGGGAGGTGAGGGCCCCCAGCTGGCCCGGCAGGGAGAGGCGTCGAGTGGGACCGCCGTCTTGGGGAAGCTCTGGGGCCCCCGGGGGAAGCTCCTCGAACGCCACAAACTGGGAAACCTGCGAAGAACACAGAGCGTGAGCGAGCAGGGAGGCCATGGCGGAGGGAGAAGGAAGGGGACAGGGAGGGTCAGGCCAATCAGACAACAGAGAACTGGAGGACCAGAAGCCAGAGAGGAGATCGGAGGGCACAAGAAGGGCCACGGCGGGTAGGGCAGGACAGGGACCAGCAAGAGGAGGCACTGCCACTGTTGTTGTCAGGTGCCATCGAGTCGGGTGCAGCTCATAGCAAGCCTCAGGGTTTTCAATGGCTGTTTGGGGAGTGCTTTGGGAGTGGATTGCCGCGTCCTTCTCCCGTTTTTGTGAGGCTGGGAATCGAACCGAGGGCCTCAAGAGAGTGCAGCGCGGCGCTCTACCAACTGAGCTAAACCAGCCCCTCTGGAAGCAGAGAAATGCGGTCCCAGGGCGAGAGCCCAGTGGAGGACCTGGGAACAACCAAGGAGACAGCTGGCAGAGGACCTGCCTCTATCCAGGGAAGACGCCAAGGCATAGCCTCTTCCTTCCCCTGGGAACAGGCAGCTGGATCCAAACCTAACCTGTGCGTGAGGAGTCCCTGAGCTGGGGCAAGAGCTGGGGCAGGAGAGACAGGGTTCCCTCCTGCCGTCCTAGAAAGAACTCTGGAGAGGCAGAAACAGAGGCAGGCTAGAGGCCGTGCGTCTGAAGGCCAGGGAGGGCGCCAGGGCAGACAGGAGGGACTTGTGGGTGCTGCCGCCGCTACTGGTGAGCTCCCTGCGGGGGAGGCTGTGAAGGGAGACTGGCACATTTGCTGACGTGGGCCCTGGTGTCTGCAAACAGGAGCAGGCAGCATATGGGAGGGGGAGCGGTGCCAGACATGTAGCGGGGGGCTGATCCCGGGCCGCCTCTGGGAGCCAGAGAAGCCCCGATGCCACCCTCAGGAGCTGGGGTAGGACGCCCGGACTCAGCTGTCCTTCAGGGGGCCGGGACACACAGGTGAGGGCCAAGGGCAGCTAAAGTCCCCCTCCTGCAGGCCTGGGAGGTCCCACCCAGGGGATTGGCCTTAGCGCCCTGGAGATGCCAATAGCCTCCGAGATGGCGCTAGGATTCTGCGAGAGTGAGAGCCAAGACAGGAAGATAGCAAGACTAGGGGAGGGACACCATAGCAGGGACTGGGAACCTGTCCCAGGATGCACTGGGACCCAGCCCCCACCCTGGGTCTCGCTCAGAGACTGCAGCTACATCTGGCCCTTGGCTCTTAGTCCACAGGTTCCTTGCCCCAGCTGTCCCCTCCTGCCTCTCCTCTTCTCCCTCCACCCCCACCCCACCCTACCCTCCAGCACAGGGGCGGGGAGGCTGGGGACTGGGGCCCAGGAGAAACCAGGGCAAAGCAGGTCTGAGGTGGAACCCACCCAGGGAAAGGCAGGGCTGGTGTGCCGCGGGAGGGGGGCTCCAGCACGCACCTGAGAAAGCGAATCCAAGGGCAGGGTGGGGAGGGGGCTGACAGGTAACAGAGGGGAGGTGGAGGTGGGGCCGGGGCCTGGGGTGGTCACAGCACTGTAGGCGGGCGGGACCAGGGTCATCTGCCTCTGCAGCAGCTGCAGGACAGTGGCCATGTCTGCACTCAGCCTGGTTTCCAGCCTGGGGAGAGAAGGAAGGGGAGAGGACAATCGTGGGGCCCACTGGGGGGCGGTGCGGGGGGGGGGGGTGCTGGACAAGTGGGGAACTCCAGGCCACCTCCACCCCAGCTGGCTCCTCACCCTGGGGGTGGCAGGAAGGTCCAGCTGCCCCCGGTACCCCAACAGGCCTAGAGGGCAGGGCTTTCTTTACCTGGGCGCGCCTCGGGGGCTCCCTCCTCACCTGTTCAGCTGCCTTTGGAGCGCATCCAGCCTGCTCTCCATGTCGCCCCGGGGCCGCCGGCTGGGGCTGGCCAGGGGGATGTTGAGGAGGCTGGGGGTGGGGGCGGGGCAGCGAGGCAGCTCCTGGTACTGGCGGCCCCGACTGTCCCCCCAAAAGCTGAAAATGTTGGACACCCCCGAGAAGGCGCCTAGAGCCAGAGAGCGGGGTTGGGGGGGTGAGGCCCGGAGGAAGGCCACGCCCCCTGCCCCTCACGCTCGGGGGGCGGGGTTTGGGGGCCCTGACCCCACCCCTACATACCAGAGAGTGGGTTGCAGGTGTCGCTGCTCTTTTCGAAGTCCTCGGTCAGGGGCTCCCCGCCCGGCGGCTCTCCGGGGGGCCTGGGGCTGGAGAAGGGCACCAGGCGGAGGGGGCTGGCGCTGCGGCCGGGGCCCTCATCCTCACTGCTCTCGGGGCTGGAGGGGCCGCTGGACGGGCTCTCCCCCCACGGCCCCCCCGGCCGGCCCCGGCCACTCGGCCCTGCCCCCGCCCGGCTCGGCCCCAAGGCCGACACCTCCCCTGGCTGCTCCGTGTCTGTGGGAAACAGAGAACGGGCCTCAGAGAAGAGGCGCAGGGAGGGGCGGCAGGCGCGGGGAGTGGGCGGGGGGGGGGGAGCCTGGCGGAGGACAGGGGCGGGCCCTGTCCCCAGTTGGTTCTGCTATTTTCCTCCCACTCCCAACCACACTGACTCCCCCGCTCCCTGCTGCCCACGCACCACACTGGCACTTCGGAGTGGGTGTCTCACGGACCCCCTGTGGCCAGCCCTCCAACCCTCCTCGTCTTCTGTCTTCCCCCCTCCTCGAGTCAAGGTAGCACCTGCCAATATGCAGGCCCCGCGGGAACCAAAAAGCCAGGCCCTTGCCCAGGAACGTGGGAGAGGGCTTCTGGGAGGAGGTGACGGCTCAGCGTTTGGACAGGGTGTGGCGGGTGGGCGGGCAGGACTGGGCGCACTGAAAGAAGGGACCCGAGGATCTGCGGGGACCCAGGACCCGGGCGGAGTGGACACAGCCTGACCCTGCCAGCTTTTCCTCCCTGCCTCATCGCGATCCACCCACCCACCCCTCCCCTCTGCCGCCTCACCCTTGTCCGTGCGCCTCCGGAAGGACAGCTTGCGCTTTCGCTGCCGGTTAAAGCCGCCCTCTAACTCCGCGCTGCCGGGGGAGCCGGGGATCATGTTGGTCTGGAACCAAGGGCAGGGTCAGGGCCCTTCTGCACCCTCCCGCCCTGCGGGAGCCAGACCCACGTCCTACCCGTTAACATAGAAGGGGCGGGGCTGGGCATGCGAGCTCTGGGGAAAGGACGCCCCCTCAAGCCCCCATCCTCGATCTCTGCCCCAGACAAGGACTGAGGTGGGACTGTCATAGCCTGGCTGAGTGTGGCACCACCTGGCTGAGAGACAGAGTCAGAGAAGCAGCACATTCGGGGTCACACAGTCAAGGGGCAGCCTCCCAGCCGGGAGAAGAAAGCAGCTCTCGTGGGGCTGGGGCCAGCTCGGGATGGTCCACTCACGTCTCGAAGGTTGAAGGTGATCTCTAGGCTGGACCAGAAATGGTCCGAGAACTCGGGGTACATGTCCAGCACCTCCAGCAGGTCGTCCCGATGGATCTTGTGCAGGTCGCAGTAGGTGAGGGCCCTCACGTCGCCGTTGGACTTGCCAGGCCGTGCGTACAGGTTCAGAGGCTCTCCAAAGATGTCGTTCTTCCCTGGAGGCCACAGAGGAGACGGGGGCCTCAGCCTGGCACGGGGGCCAGCACCGAAGGCAGCACGGGCACGTCCACTGGGTGACATCTCCCATTTGCCAGCCCGCAGCCGCATGGCCGGGGAAGAATGAGCCAAGCCCATCCTCCCCCAGCTCCAGCAGGCAGGACAGGGCCAAGGGGCTGACAGGGCCAAGGGGCTCGTAGGGCCGGTGGGAGAAGGGGCCAGGAATTTGGGGGTCTCCCAGTGACTAGGATCCAGCCCGAAGGACCACCCAGGATGCCCCAGCTCTGCCTACGGCCCTGACTTTCTTGGGTTGTAACCCCACTCCGGCCTCCAAGCCCTGTGTCCTAGACACCCTCCTAACCAGCCACTGCATCCTCATAAGCAGTGTTCTCCAAACTAGAGACGAGGGCATCGGAGTGAATCAAGACCAGTAATTTGTAATGAAAGAAAATAGGATAGCACAGCGTAGCACCACAGAACAGAAAAGACCAAAACGAGCCTCACTGGGCTGTGCAGGGAAATTTGATTTGGCTGGGGGAAGGGTTGTGGAGTATGTGCTTGTACTGAATTGAGAAATAAAAATCTAAAATGTTCTATCACGAGCCATGGTCAATAGACTTTGATGCATCTGCCCATAAGGGATGCAGGGCCAAGGAAAGGACAAGGAAGGGCAAGGAGTCCCCAGTGTCCAGGCACACCTATGCACATGCTCAGGTAGGGGAGAAAGGAAGGTGTGTGAGGGGAGGGCGGGGCTGCCTTTGCTTTGGACGTGGAAGGGGCAAGGCATGGTTATACTGCATGAGGCTTCAGGAAGCCACATGGCCACCCATTTTGGGCGCCGTTAAGTCATATCCGACTCATAGCGACCCTTATAAGGTTCTCAATGGCTGATTCTTTCAGGATTGCCTCAGGAGGGGATTGCCATGTCCTTCTCCCATTTTTGCGGTGCTGGGACTCGAACTCGGGACCTCAGAGACTGCAGAGCAGTGCTCTACCAACTGAGCTAAATCCCAGCTAGTGAAATCTAAATACAGCCTCCAGGTGGGTGTTTCTCCCTCCATTGCACCCCTTGGAAGATCTAGCTTTGAGCCAGGCGTGGTGGCGAACGCCTGTAATCCCAGGGGCTCAGGAGGCGGAGGCAGGAGGATCGCAAGTTCCAGACCAGAGGCAGTCTGTGTAACTTAGCAAGACCCTGTCTCAAAAAGTAAAAAATGGGCTGGGGGCACAGCTCAGTGGTCCAGCACTTGCAAAGCATGCAGGTGCAAGGCCTTGGGTTCAACCCCCAGTACCACAAAAAAAAAAAAAAAAAAAAAGAGAGATCTAGCTTTGGTCCAACTTTAAGAAACCAAGAAGTAAGCCGGGCACGGTGGCGCACACCTGTAATCCCAGCGACTTGGCAGGCGGAGGCAGGAGGATGGCAGGTTTGAGTCAAGAGGCAATTTGCATAATTTGGTGAGACCCTGTCTCAGAAAGTAAAAAAAATGGGCTGGGGGTGCAGCTCAGTGGAACAGCGCTTGCAAAAGCATGCAAGCGTGAGGCCCTGGGTTCAACCCCCAGTGTCAAAAAAGAAAGAAAGAAAGAAAGAAAGAGCAGAAGTGTGTGCCTGTGGGGGAGATCCTGAAGTTCCCTGAGGTTCAGGGGGATCTGGGAACCCCCAGCATTCAGCAGTCCCACACCCTGTGGGACTCCTCCCTGATGCCCCCCATCGGAGCGCCTGAACTTGGGTGGATAAAGCAGCCCAAGAACCCTGCCAGGAATCCCACTGACTGCACATTCAGAGGATTTGGGCCACGCCAGCCAGCAGTGGGAATTTCCCATCTAGTGCCCCTACCCCATACCCAAGATGGCCACGACGACATCACCCCGCAGGATCTCGATGGACCCCCGGGAGATGAAGTACAGAGCGGTGAGCAGGTCCCCAGCATGCACCAGCGTGTCCCCTGGCGGCGCATGTGTGGTCTTGAACTTCATGGCCAGGGCCCGCAGGCAGCCCTTGGTGGCCCCCCGGAAGGGCTTGCAGTGCTGCAGCAGTGAGCGGTTCAGGTGCAGGCAGATGTCAGCCTGCAGGCACTCGGGGAAGCCCTTCAGCACCTGGGGGCAGGAGGCACAGCTCAGGGCACTCTCCCTCCCGACGCTACCCACACCCCAGGCCACTGCCCCACGCCTTGCCTCAGGGAAAACGCCTCCAGGCCCCAGGGACCTGGGATGCGCCCCGGCGCCTGAGGGCGGGCAGCCTACTGGGAACCATCTGGGTTCCCACTCCAGCTATACCACTTCCGGCTGGGCACCCTTGGTCTCTAGACCTGGCAGCCCCCTGTGTAAGGCAGAGATCAGTTCCTGCCTCTGCTCTGGTGGCAGCAGGATTTAATAAGGCCCCCCACGAAGGGCGCTGTCAAGGCCTGCAGCGCAAGGCAGCCCCCTCCAGTGAAGGCCCCTCATGCACTTCCTCGAGTGCAGGAGGAGGGCGCAGACTTGGCAGGCCCATCCTTAGCCCTCCCAGTGGCCGTGTGCCAAGAGGGTGCCCACCACACACTGGCGCCTCACCGCGTTCATGTCGATGCCATTGGTGTAGGACCAGGCGTGCTGGAAGTACTCCTCGAGGCGCTGCCGCAGCGGGTTGGGGATCTGGTGGAAACGGATGAACTCCCGCACCCGGAGCATCTGTGTGTGGTAGCGGGCCGTGCCCGAGTACAGCCGCTGGATGATGGCAGACACGTTGCCGAAGATGCTGGCGTACATGAGGGCTGGGGGCGTGGGCGAGCGGGGCCAGTCAGCATCCACAGGGACCCCGCCCGCCCACGAGGACCCTCTGCTCAGGCCCCGCACCAGGTCAACGACACTCGCGGTCCGGTCACGTCTCAGTCTGAGAGTGGACATGTTGTTGTTGTTGTTAGGTGCCGTCGAATCGGTACCCGACTCAAAGCGACCCTCATAGGGTTTTCAATGGCTGTTTCGGGATTGCCTTGGGAGTGGACTGCCAGGCCCGGCTCCCATTTTTGCGGTGCTGGGAATCGAACTCGGGACCTCAGAGACTGCAGCGCAGCGCTCTACCAACTGAGCTAAATCCGGAGAGTGGACATACACATGCTCAAACACACGCCAGCTTCCAGCGTTCCCTGCCCTGGTGCCCCGGTCGCCAAGCCACGTCACGACCGACCGTGGACCCTGGAGTCCCTAAATAGTGGGGTAGGGGGAGAGGGCCTGGACCGGAAGTTCTAGCCGCCGTTTTGCTCCGCCCTAGGCTCCGCCCTGCCGCCCACGCCCAGCTTCCGGCCCCGCCCCCAGCACGCACTCACAGCCAATGAGCATGACGCAGATGGAGAAGATCTTCTCCGAGTTGGTGTTGGGCGAGACGTTGCCGAAGCCCACGCTGGTGAGGCTGCTGAAGGTGAAGTAGAGCGCGGTGACGTACTTGTCCTTGATGGAGGGCCCGCCCAGGCCGCTGCTGTTGTAGGGCTTGCCGATCTGGTCGCCCAGGTTGTGCAGCCAGCCGATGCGCGAGTCTATGTGCGGCTGCTCCATGTTGCCGATGGCGTACCAGATGCAGGCCAGCCAGTGCGCGATGAGCGCGAACGTGCACATGAGCAGGAAGAGCACCGCCGCGCCGTACTCCGAGTAGCGGTCCAGCTTCCGCGCCACGCGCACCAGCCGCAGCAGCCGCGCGGTCTTCAGCAGCCCGATCAGCTGGAGCGGAGGGGAAGAGTCAGCGTGGAGGCAGGTGAGGGGAGGGGGCGCCGGCCCTTAGGGAGGGTGGTGGAGGTAAGATCGCAAGGACTTCCTCCCAGAAACGCCAATAATCGAAGCCACCTCGTCTAACGCCCCTCCCACACGGTGCCCAGCAAAGATGTCTCTTGGGTCTTTGTGCCAGCTTTACGACAAAGCGGTCTTAGTGTCCATAGGGAGAATGAGGAAACGCGGGCTCCGAAAGGAGCAATGTTCACCCTAAGGTGCCAGGGCAGAACTCCCGCAACTTTTAGGGCACCTTTGTATAAGTTAGAAAACGGCCGAGTGCGGTGGCACACGCCTGGAATCCCAGCGGCTCGGGAGGCCGAGGCAGGAGGATCGCAAGTTCGAGACCAGACGCGGTCTCAAAAAATAAAAAAAAATTAAAACATTGGGCTGGGACGCAGCTCAGTGGCTCAGCACTTGCAGAGCATGCAGGTGCAAGGCCCTGGGTTCAACCCCAGTACCGCAAAAAAAAAAAAAAAAACGGTGGCCCCTTTGGGCAGCTCACAGGAAGAAGAGCAGGCACGGATTTACTGGGGCACCCCCCCCACTTCCTGCCCTTTGGCCCTACCTCCCACTGGCTTCTCTCCCTTTACCCACACCCTCCAGAGCCTCCTTCTCCCCACCCAGCCCCGCCACCCTCTGTCTCTCTGTGGCTCTGACCTCCTCAGAACCAGAGCCAAAGATGAGCAGGTCGAAGGGGATGGCAGCCACCATGTCGATGAGAAACCAGCCCTTGAAGTAGTGCACGGCGATGCGGCCGGGGTGGCTGACCACCTCCTCGTTGGCGTTGACGTAGGTGGTGCGGAAGTTGATGAGGATGTCGACGATGAACATGATGTCCACGATCAGGTCCACTACCGCCAGCGGCTGGCAGGCGTAGCCGCAGTCGGGGCCCGTGGAGCCCTCCTCCGTCTCCTTCAGCAGGAAGGCGGCCGAGTAGGGCGTGAAGACGGCCGTGTAGATGACCAGCAGCAGGATGAGCCAGTCCCACACGGCCTTGAAGGGGCTGTAGTGCAGGATGGTCCAGCGGTGGATGCGCGGCGCCTGCAGCTTGTACTCCGGCAGCACGTCGGCACCCAGCGACAGGACCTGGCCGGGCAGGGAAGGTGTGGGTAAAGGCGGGATGAGGACGGGCCATGGGACCTCAAGGGTGGCAGCCACTGACATCCCTGCCGCAGCCCAGTAAAGAGGGATGAAGGGAGGAGGCCAGAAAAGTTTCTATCAGAAATCCCACCCGGCTGGGCACGGTGGCGCACGCCTGTAATCCCAGCCGCTCGGGAGGCGGAGGCGGGAGGATCGCAAGTTCGAGACCAGAGGCAGTCTGCGTAATTTATCAAGACCCTGTCTCAAAAAGTAAAAAAAAAAAAAAAAAAGTGCTGGGGGTACAGCTCAGTGGTCCAGCACTTGCAGAGCATGCAGGAGCGAGGCCCTGGGTTCAACCCCCAATAAGGCAAAAAAAAAAAAAAAAAAAAGAATAAAAGAAATCCCACCCCACAGCCAAGCAGTCAAAGCTACTGATGCACCTCTACAGTTCCCAGGACATACACAGCAGGGGGACTTCCTGGCTGGCTCTGCAGGGTTCTGATAGTTAGAGGAATAGCTGATTTCGGGGGACCCATGCAGTAGAGCCCCGTACTGCTCCCCACGAGCCATGCAGACCAGACCCTCGGACTATCCCTGGCACCACGAAATCATGCCCCCCATGTCCCAAAACACACACACACCCAACAGTCTGAACCCAGAAAAACTCTCCGAGGACTACAGCTCCCGGCCTGGGCAGAGCCACGGTCCCAACCCGTAAAATGGTCACAGCCGTTCCCTCCCCGGGCCACTTTGTGACACTTGACTGAAGACACCAGCTTCCCAGCCTCTGGCCACTCAGCCTCCCTGCAGGATAAAACTAACACACTGCCCTCTACTCCCTCTCCCCCTGCCCCCGCTCCTGGCCCCGGGCAGCCCCCCACACGCTTGTGAAGCGACACAGAGGCCGAAGCCCAGCCCGGAGGAGCACTGCCCAGAGTGCCCAGAGGGATGTGCCACGGGCAGCACTGGGGAGCGGCGCACAGGACTGCACGGGCCCCCACTCACAGACAAGGAGTCACGTCCCACCTCCCCGCCAGTCCAGCAGAGGCAGGGCCACCGTCCGGACCCTGTGGCAGCAGCCACGGCGCTCCGTTCTCCCAAGCCAAACTAGAGAGGGCTCAGGTCAGCTTTTCCACACGGCCCCAGGGGCCTCTGTGTGCCCTCTGTGCCCCTCGCCCTTAGGATCCTCTCTCACAGACATGGGACTCAATCCAAGAGCCCTTCCCCAAGCCTCGCACCCTGGAGCCTGCCCTCCCTGGGCAGCCAGACCCAAGGCCTCACCCAGCCCCCAGACGTGCTGGTCTTGCTTCCACAAGCACAGAGTGCTAGATAGACTCCCAAAGACTCCCATGCAAATTCAGGTGGGGATACCCCTGGACCCACCTGCACAGGTGGGGATGCTTGGAGAACCTCTCTCTAAGGGCAATAACTAGGAGGAGAAATGAATCATAGGTAGGGGTTCAGCCACCCTGGGGCAGGCACAGAGGCTCCAGATAGGGTGGGATGAACAGCCCGGGACCTGCGGCAAGGAAGGAGTCTATGGACAGCCAGTCCTTCCTTCAGCCCAAGTGGCCTGCCCCTTAAGGCAGCGGACAAATGTGCATGGGGTAGTGGATTTTCAGGGGTCAAGCAGAAATTGAAAGAAAGGGACTGTGCAGGACCCTGTTGTTGTTAGGTGCCATCGAGTTAGTATCCAACTCATAGCAACCTTCATAGGGTTTTCGATGGCTGACTGTTTCGGGATTGCCTTGGGAGTGGATTGCCAGGTCCTTCTCCCATGTTTGCGGTGCTGGGAATTGAACTCAGTACCTGAGAGACTGCAGAGCATCACTCTACCAACTGAGCTAAATCCCAGCCCCTCAGGACCCCGTAGACAAGGAATGGAAGACAGCAGCTGCCCCGGATGGGACTCCTCTCAGTGCCTAAGGGATCAGGCCCTGGGGGCCATGCTGGACCACAGTGGCCCTGCCCCCAAGCCTGCCCGCAGCCCCAGGGCATAAATGCACACACAAAGTCTGGGCCCACTAACCTCATCTGCCCACGGGCCAGTCCCAGCTCTGAAGCCACTGGCTTACCATGTGGCCTTGGGCCAGGTCTGTAACTCCCAGGCCCATGGGGCTACAGGGTACGCACAGAACCCCAGGTCTTCACCTGTACCTGTGCCCCAGCCCAGAGGCGCATGTGAGCCCCGGCAGAGGGAGTCAGGGATGGGCTGGTGCCAGCAGGTGTGGGGTTCCCAGCTTCAACCCAGAGCCACCTCCAAGCTCTGAAACAGGCATCTCCAGCCTGGGGGACGATTGCCCAGACTGCCCTGAAGACAGGAGGCAGGTGTGTCAGCTCGGCATGCCCCGCTTCCCCATCCAGTGACCTCTGACCTCCAACCTCCTCCAACTCCAGCCTCCAGGACCCTGAGAGGAAGTCAGGCCCCGTCGCTTACCGCAAGGTCCACCCCCAGCTAAGAGTGAGGGAGCCCCGGCCTGCCTGCTGCCTGCCGGTCCCTTCTCCTCCATCTGTCTCCTCTCTGGGCACCCGTCTGATTCCTGCCAAAACTCTCCTCCCTTCGCAGCTTGAGTTACGGCACTGAGGACCGCGGAGCCACGGGAGATGGGCTTCCCGGCAAGGAATCCCAGCGAGGAAGCCAGCCCAGTGAGTGCCCGCCGAGGAGAGCGAGCAGGAACTCAGGAGTGGGTGGACCCTACAGCACCCCGCACCACACTGCCTGTCCGAAGCCGTCTCCCCAGTGGGAGCCGGAGCCCCGGCCCCAGAAAGGACAAGGGCCTGGGGTCACCTACCTCCTGGGCCACCAGGCTGGAGATGCGCACGGCCCGCCTCACCCGGCCTTTCTGGGCCCTGGGCCGCAGCGCCCCTGTCCCGCTCGCCTTCCCGGCCGGGGCCGCCATGAAGGACTTGGCTCCCCCCAGCCTGCTGGCCTTGGGGCCCAAAGGCCCGGCCAGCACCTCACTTGCGCCCCAGCAGCAGTCCCAGCCCAGGCTGTGCCCCCGAGGCTGGCCGACGGGCAGCCAGGGCCACCTCTGGCATGAAGCCAGGGTGGCTGGGGCTGGGCCCCAGTGCTGGGGTCACCTGGGCAGCGAGTGCCTGCAGTAGCCGGCTCGGGTCTCACTGCCCATGGCCCCCTGGGTGGGCCCTGCTGCCAGGGTGCTGCGCTCAGCCTGCCTGCTGCCGGCCCAGCAGCAGCGGTGGGAACCGCGGCTCCTCCAGCCGGCCGGCCCCTCCTCCTCCCAGGTCCCCACCCCTGCCCCCGCCACCCCGGGTTCCCCCGCCCAGCCTGTGCCCGCCCTCCGCCCCCCGTGCCCCGCCAGCGGCCCCCTCCCCCGCGGCCTGCTCCCGGCTCCTGCTGCAGCCGCTCCCGCAGCCCTAGCCCTGCCCCTCCCCCTCCGCCTGGCAGCCCGGCCTGTCACCGCAGATTAATGGTCTCCCCGACACCCCCGCCCCGCAGGTCCAGTGCTGAGCCAGCCAGAGTCAGACAGAGACACCCAGAGATGGAGAGACGCCCCGTACCGGGCAGGGGCACCCCGAGAGGGCACACACAGACACACACACACACACACACACGGCCCCGCACACGCGGGCACACGCGGAGGACCTTGGAGCAGGGCGGGCGCCAGGTGGGAACACAGGGAGCAGGAACCAGAGGGGAAGAGGGGTAGGCAGCCAGATAAGGGCCTGGGGTGAGGAGGAACGTTCTGGAGTCAAGGCCAAGGGGCTGGAGACCTGGCGGGGACCCAGAGAGCCAGAGGCAGTGGGAGCCGTGCCAGGAGGCTGGCCCAGGGAGGCCGGAGGAGGGCATTTTCCTCACAACAGCCAACCAGGCATCTGCTGTGGAAGCGGCGAGAGGGGGCGGCTTGAGATGGAGCCCCCGCTGTCCCAGGCTTCTCACTGCAGGGTCCCACTTCCGACCCTCTCCGTGCCCCCAAGCCACAATAAGGAAACATCTGGGCTGTACTTGGCAGTGGGGGTGCTGCAGACCACCCTGCTGCCAGGTGGGGACAGAAGGCCCACTGGCCCGGCAGGAGGGTCCTGTCAGACAAAGGCCTTGGAGAATCAGGATTCTCCTGACCTTGACCTCTACTGTTGTTAGCTGTTGTTAGGTGCCGTCGAGTCGTGTCCGACTCATAGTGACCCTCGTAGGGTTTTCAATGGCAGATTGTTTCGGGATTGCCTAGGGAGTGGATTGCCACGTCCTCCCATTTTTGCGTTGCTGGGAATCGAACTCGGGACCTCAGAGACTGCAGAGCGGCGCTCCACCAACTGAGCTAAATCCCAACCCCTTGACCTCTACGGCCCCTTCTAATTGGAAGCCTCCTCGGGCTGGCCTGCCCCCAGTACTCCCTCACACATACCCTGTGGCCAGACCCTTCACAAAACCTGAGGCTGTCTTTTCCCACCCTCCCTGGCCCTCCCATGTCCCCAGTAGGGTCCCGACAGACAAAGCCTGGGGGTTTTCTCTGGCCCAGGATTCGGGGACTTGATCCCTTCGCCCCTGCAGCCACTATCTGTCCTGCCCTGCCCCACCTGGGAGGAATCCCTCCTCTCCCTCGTGGGGACGCGGCTGGCACCTCCAGGCCATCCTCATAGCACGAGCCCCCACCTTTTCCTGGTACCTCACCTTGGCCTTGGAGAATCTGGATTCTCCTGACCTTGACCCCCATGGCCCCTTCTACTTGGAAGCCTCCTCGGGCTGGCCTGCCCCCAGGAGCCCCTCACACATACCCTGTGGCCAGACCCTTCACAAAACCTGAGGCTGTCTTTTCCCACCCTCCCTGGTCCTCCCATGTCCCCAGCTTTAAGTGCCCTGTCTTCACCCTGTACCCTTCAAGCCACGCCTCCATCAGTCCTCCATGTCTGCGCATGCAAGGGCCACCTTCCTCCCTCCCTTCTAGCCTCCCTCTCTCCCTCAGACTGTTCCCTCTCCTATCCCAGCTCTGGACCATCTCCCCCCACTATCCCCCAGGGCTGTGCAGGCTCCAGGGGCCTCCCTCTACCCCCACCTCTTGAGAACAGCCCGCCCAGCCCTCTTCCTCTCCAAGCTCCTTCAAGGCCAGGGGACAGCCAGACGGCTGGGCACCTACCTGGGTGACCTTCTCAGTGACATTGTGGGTCCGCTCCTTTATCTTGGGTGCTATGATCTCCCGGTCGCTGGTGGGCGAGGCCAAGAAGGGGTCGCCCTTGAGGTCCACAAAGTTGAGGGTGATTTGGGGAATCTTGCTAATGGTGCGGTAGCGCACGAGGTCCGAGTCTGAGGTGGAGTTAAGCAGGCCGCTGCGCAGGGGGTGCATGGCCCCTGGGGTGGAGAGGCAAAGCCGGGTCAGGTGGGCAGGCCAGGGGCTGAAGGGCAGTCAGGCCATCGACACAGAGACTAGAGTGGAGACCAGGCTCTGCTTGGGCCAGAGCCATGGGGGACAGTGAGCAATAAGGTCAGCCCAGGAGACCCACAGTCACAGAACCAAGCTAGGGCCAGACCCCTCCCCATGTCAAGGAAGCGTGTCATCCCTGCCGCAACTACCATGTGAAGGCCAGAGGAGGAGGTGGGGTTGGGGAAGTGGTGACAGAAGCCCCTACGTCTCTTGTGCCCTCCCCAGGTCCTGGTCACCCACCCCCCACGATGTCCTGGGACAGCGGGCCCCATGGGCCAGTGAGGGCTCTGCGAGTGGAAGAATGTAATGGGATGAATGGACGTTTAATAGAGTAAAAGGCCACTTAATAAGATTAAATAAGTGCTTAATGGGATTTCCATCTCCCAGGCTCCCAGGCACCCCGGATGTGGGGGTAGAGAGAAGTGGTGGGCCTGGGGACGAGGTGTGGCCTGGCCGGCAGGAGGCTGGGCCAGAGTGGGGGGTGAGCTCGGGGCCACCGCCCTCACCAGTGCTGGCGTGGCGTGGCGGCGGCGGGGGCACCGCCCCGGCACGCATGGCCTCGATGTCGTCGGCCGAGGAGGCGCGGCGCACGCTGGCACAGCTCTCCCGGGAGCGCGTCCGCGCCAGGCTGCAGCTGGAGCCCGAGGCGTCCGGGTTGAGGCTGTGCGCCCGCGGCGAAGGGTGGGGGCCAGGGGCGCAGGCCAGAGGTGAGCTGGGGCCCACCAGTGCTCGCCGCTCCTCCGCCGGCCCGAGGTTCGCCACGTGGTTGTCCATGGCCGACACCTCATCCAGGGCCAGCGACTCGCTGCTGGGCGCCGCGGGCGTCAGGTCCACATCCACCACTACGGCCCCTGGGGCTCTAGCGCTGCCCGCCCCGCCGCCTGGCCGCACCGACGATGGCCGCGCCGTCAGCGCCAGAAGCGCGGGCAGCTTGAGACGAAAGGTCTTGGCGCGGCCTGCGGGAGAAGGGAGGCCCATGACGTGGGGCCACAAACCGCCGGGCGGGTTGGGGCAAGGCCTAGGGGCTGGAGCCCAGCCAGAGAGAGCTTCGGGCCTTGACATTGGGAGCGCCGTTCCCACCCCATCCCAGAGCTCAGTGCCCCTTAACAGGCCACCCTGTCTAAAACTAGTCATAGACGATATAGCTCAATAGTGGAATATCATGCCAGATAAGTACAAAGCCCTGGGTTCCCGTCCCAGTATTTTGTTTCATAGCCCTAAGTGGTGCAGCATGTCTGTTATCCAAGCAATTGGGAGGCAGAGGCAGGAGAACCAAGAGTTCAAGGCCAGTAGTGCCGGGCGTGGTGGCGCACGCCTGTCATCCCAGCAGCTCAAGAGGCAGAGGCAGGAGGATCGCAAGTTTGAGACCAGAGGCAGTCTGTGTAACTTAGCAAGACCTTGTCTCAAAAAGTAAAAAATGGGCTGGGGGCGCAGCTCAGTGGTCCAGCACTTGCAGAGCATGCAAGCGTGAGGCCCTGGGTCCAACCCCCAGTACCACAAAAAAAAAAAAAAAAAAAAGAGCTCAAGGTCAGCTTGAATTATATAGCAAGACTTTGTCTCAAAAAAAAAAAAAGTAGTAAGTGAATTAAAAATAAATGAATAAATTTTAAAAAATCATAATCAACTGCCATTTCCAGGCAAACTGTAGGGTAGACTCCACGAATCCTCTCAGATTCCATAACCAAAGGGTGGGCCTCAACATCCCCATGTCAGACAGGAGGGCAGTCACAAATCAATGACGTTAGTAGCTCCTGAAGGCCACAGGGTCTATACTGGGCGTCCGTGTGAATGGGGAGTGATGCCGTGGGCTCTCTCCCACACCACATCACATCACCCGGAAGCCGGCATCCATAGGGCCGGTGTCGTTAATGCTGTCGATTTAGAGCTTGAGAAACCAAGAGCTGAACGCTTCTGTCATGACTCTGAGGGAAAAATTCAAATTAAACCCAAAGAGGTTGACCTGGGAAAGGCGAGGGCTCCGAACCTTTGAGCCAAGCAGGGGAAGGGTGAGGCCGCCCGGTCTCTGGCCAAGGCCCATCTGCTTTCACATCCTCTCCTCAATTAGCCAGAGCCTCCCAGCAGCTCGGCCGGGTCAGGATCAAGGACCAGAGGGCGGAAGCGCCACAGAGTGACAGCTGAGTCCGGGAGCGGGAGCGCTTTCTAATGAGCAGAAGAGGCCGACCCCGCTGGCCTGAGGCCCCATCCCAGGGGCACCCAAAAGACCCTACGGAGAGGGCCACTTCTGGAGGGCGCTGAGCAAGGCTGACAGCAGGTGTCTGTGGGTCCTGCTGCTCCACGCCCCCAGGTGGGCCCCGGCCACTGCTTGGTGCTGTCTCCTCAGCCTGTGAAGGGACCCCCGCGCCCCGCTTCCCTTCCTGCGGAGCACTGGCCCCGAAGAAGTTGTTGTTGTTGTTGTTAGGTGCCGTGGAGTCGGTATCCGACTCATAGCGACCCTCTGTACAACAGGGGAAACACTATTGTCAGTGCTTCTCTGCTGTTCATAGGGTTTGCAATGGCAGATTGATTTTTGGGAGGGGGTTGCCAGGTCCTTCTCCCAAGCCTACAGCTTCTGGTGTTCCCAGGCGGTCTCCCATCCAGGTACTAACCAGGCCCGACCCTGCTTAGCTTCCGAGATCTGATGGGATCGGATGCCACAGGGCTACAGCTGGGGGGACCAGGTATTCCTGAGCTGGCTTCGGGGCTCAGCTGCACTTACCAGGGGCCAGCCAGCTGGTGGCGGGGCCCCGGTGGTTGGTGTCACGAGCTGGGGACCCCACCATGTCCTTCTCCATCACCACCTCGAAGTTGAGGATGAACATGATAACGGCGCCATCCTCATTCTTCACGGGCACCACGTCCACCAGGCACAGGAAGCAGCTCCCTGCGGGGGGCCGGAGGACAGGGGCCGTGATGGCACCAGAGCCCCAGGGGGCGGGGCAGGAAGCCAGGCAGGAGGGACCTGCAGCCCCTTCTGCCTCCCCCGCAGTCCTCGCCCACAGCTGCCCGCCCTCCCCAGCGCCCCGGCCCCGTGCCCACCAGGCTGCGTTTCTGCCCTCGCTGTCTGCTCCAGCCTGCCGCTTGCAGAGCCCCCGTCCCTCCTCTGCCTGCCTTACTTCTCTGGCCCTCCTTCTCTAGGTGCTCTCTCTCTCTCCTTCACTGGCTTGTGAGCCTCTCTTCCTCCATGTTTTCATCAGTTTCCCTATCCTTTCCATGTTGTTGTTAGGTGCTGTCGAGTCGGGATCCGACTCATAGCGACCCTCATAGGGTTTTCAATGGCTGACTGTTTCGGGATTGTCTTGGGAGTGGATTGCCAGGAACTTCTCTGGTTTTTGCGGTGCTGGGAATTGAACTTGGGACCTCAGAGACTGCATCGTAGCGCTCTACCAACTGAGCTAAACCCCAGCCCATCCTTTCCATGTACGTCTGTTTTTTCCCACAGGCTGGAGTCCCAAAATCTCTGAGCTCAGATCCTGGCTCTGCTGCTTAATGATGTATGCGTTCTTCTGAAACTGTTTAACGCTCCTGGGCTTCATTTGCCTCACTTGTAAAATTAGAATTACAATAACTCTTTCCTCCTGAGTTATGAAGATTAAAAAGGTCGATACATGCCGGGTGTGGTGGCGCACGCCTGTCATCCCAGCAGCTCGGGAGGCAGAGGCAGGAGGATCGCAAGTTCGAGACCAGAGGCAGTCTGCGTAACTTAGCAAGACCCTGTCTCAAAAAGTAAAAAAATGGGCTGGGGGTGCAGCTCAGTGGTCCAGCACTTGCAAAGCATGCAGGCGCAAGGCCCTGGGTTCAACCCCCAGTACCGCAAAAAAAAAAAAAAAAAAAAAGGTCGATACATATGTAAGTGCTCAGGGTAATGCCTGACATAGATAGGACAGACAGTCAGGTATTGCTGTCTGTCTCTGTTCTCTCTAGATTAGGCCCCGACTGTCGTGACAGTCTACAAGATAAGGACAGAAGCGAAACGAGACTTTCAGAACCTTTCCAGCGATTTGGCATTGCCACGGCATCCAAGCATGCGATCTTGCGTTCCACAAAAGAACTGGCCTGGGACACAGTAGAAACAAACACGACCGATCGTTCACTGAAGAGTTGGAGAAACAGTGCTTCCAGATCTTTCATCTCCACCTCTCCTGGGTTTTCTCTTTGTTCTTGGTTTTCTCCCTCCCAGTCTCTGTCTCCAGAGCCTCCTCGCAGGCCAGGGCAGCCCAGCAGTCCCCCTGGGCTCCCCACAGAGGGCATGGACCCCATGGCCTTCCCTCCACACTGCGTTTGCTGCTTTCAGAAAGAGACACCTCAGGCCGAGCGCTCGGCTCCACTAGAGGCCGCCTGAGGGCCCAGCACGCGGAAGTCCTCTCTGATCAATGTGAAGAGCTGCGGACACCCTGCTCCCCCCCCCACACCGTGGCTCCTCGGGGACCTAGGTGTGCTCTCGTGTCCAGAGGAAGGGTGTCCTCGCCTCAGACCCTGTGCTCATCTTCTCCATATCCCTCAGAAGGACCTGGCAGCAGCGGGGCGCGGTGGCGCACACCTGTAATCCCAATGGCTGGGGAGGCGCAGGCGGGAGGATCCCAAGTCTGAGACCAGAGGCAGTCTGCGTCACTTAGCGAGACCCTGTCTCAAAAAGTAAAAAAATGGGCTGGGGGGTGCAGCTCAGTGGTCCAGCACTTGCAGAGCATGCAGGCGCGAGGCCCTGGGTTCAACACCCAGTACTGCAAAAAAAAAAAAAAAAAAGGGCCTGGCAGGTAGGACAATGCACCTAGGAGCCAGCAGTGGCCCATGGTATCAGTGGCAGGTCAACAGTGACATGAAGGAGGAGGTCACAGATCAAGAAGAGCTGGCGGGGGAGAGGATCCCAGTGACCCCGCCTCACCCACCCCTCCTGCTCACCTCTGTGCCTCCCAGAGCCTCCGTGGGCTGGTGTCCCTCCCTTCCCTCTGTCCCTCCCTGTCGCACACTCCTCCTCCCCTGGGCCAGGCCCACAGCACGGGTGATGGCAGTGATGCCCGGACTCAAGGGAGCGCTGGGGCCCCAGACACTGGGAGCTCGTGTGGGGTGGAGACAGTGTCAGCTGCGGCTGCGCAGCCCAGTAGGGAAGGGCCTGGCCCTCTGGGAGACCTGGCCTGGCATGCGGCAGACCTGCTGGGATGGGGCTGAGGCCAAAGCAGAGCAGCTGCCGGTTCCTGGAACCAGCTAAGATAGGGCGGCCCCGAGGTGAGGGCTGGCCCAGGAGGTACTGTTCCAGAATTTTCTGCCCCACCACAGCCCAGGCCCTCATGGCCCTGCCCGGAGGCCCTGGGTCCCCCTTCAACAGCCACTCTTGTCCCCTGACCTCCGGCCTCTGACACACAGCTGCGGGGTTGGGGCTGGGGGGGGGGGTGGCTGGGCCCAGCTGGAGACCATTTGGCACCCAGACAGCCCGCCTGGAGTTTATGCCCTAATATGGTGCTGGCCGGCAGCAGCCTGCAGAGGGACTACAGAGAGGCTGGAGACCAGGAAACCCCAGTCCTGCAGACCCCAGCACCCACGCCGGGACCCCAGCAATCCCGGCCCCAAGCTCCGGTCCTCCCAGGACACCCGCCTCCATGAAGCCTGGAAACAAGATGACCCCAGCTCTTCCAGATGCCTTGGTGACGCTGTCCTCAACACAGGGCACCAGAAACTCTGACCTTGAGTCTTTAGTACCCCACCCCCGCTTCAGTTCGGACTACTTAGCAAGAGAAGCCAGCTCTGCCTTCTGAAGCCCACCCGGCCCAGACCCTGCATCTCAGATTCCTGCCCAAGGACCCCAGCATCTTAAAATAAGCAAAACTCGCCCAATGCAGAAACTCCAGACAAGCCTCTCTCTCGGCACAAGCCTGTCCCCCACACCAGACACAGATATGCTCAGCCCCCGTGACCCTCACCCTTCGTTGACATTCAAGGAATTTTGCCTTTCAAATAACCCAAAGATGTCCCCAAATGTGAACCTGGCGGCAGAGGGAAACAGAGCTGGGGGACAAGGAAAGAATGAAAGTCGAGGACAAGTGGGCCCCTGGCTCTCCAAGGCAGCTTCTCACCGGCCAGGTTGGCTGGGTCTGTCATGCGCTAGCACATCACCCCCCCCACCCAGCCCTTCAACCAAGCTTGCCTGCCGAATCCCGCCTCCTCGCTGGCGCTGGCGGGTCGCTGGGGGCAGGAGCAGGTCAGCCAGGCCAGGGTCAGGGTCCAGGGAGCTGGCGCTTAACACGTGCACAGAGCAAATAGTAACTTGTGGGCAGCTTGGGTGCTAACTCGGCTTCCCAGCAGGGAATTCCGAAAGGCAGCCAGCAAGCGGCTGGAACTCGGGCTGGCCCGGCACGGGCACCAACTGGCCTGCCCACCTGCCCAGCTCCCACCCAGCCCCAGGCCCTCGGCCATCCTCTCTCCCTCCTGCCAGGCTCCCACCAGCGGGCCCAGCTCACCCAGGGCAGAGGTGACGGCAGGAAGGGCCACTGGGCCAGGAGCTGGGGGAGGCTGCAGTTCCACTGACAGCCACTCTGTGGCAGGCTAGGCCTGTGCTCCTGAGGCAGGCAGCGCAGGGAGCAACGGGGAGGGAGGGAGGAGGCTCTGGACAGGCTGGAGGGGGACAGCAGAGAGGCAGACTCCCCACCCCAAA
Source organism: Pedetes capensis (assembly GCA_007922755.1). Classification (NCBI taxonomy): domain Eukaryota; kingdom Metazoa; phylum Chordata; class Mammalia; order Rodentia; family Pedetidae; genus Pedetes; species Pedetes capensis. Next base: position 8,560 of record VMDO01019032.1, on the reverse strand, counting down.
GGGGAGGGGGCACAGGCTGTGGATCAGGTGGCTTTTGTGCATGGTGTTGGAAGGACATCAGGCCAGTCACCCTCTGAGCCCCATGGTGCTCATGGGTAACCCAAGGTGATCCCGCCCATCCCACGCCCATCCCAGGAGGCAAGAGGGATGAGATGGCACCTGACTCTCAGTGCCTGACCAAGGGAGCGCTCTGTAAGCTCAGGTGGGAAAAGATACAGGCGGTGGGGCCTCGGCAACGGAGAGGCCCCCAGGCCAGCCGGGCCCATGTGGCTGGCGCCCCTCCTCACAACCCCCACCCTGCCCAGCCTAGGCTGCCCCCCGACCTGGGCCCTTGGGATGAGACAAGGAAGGGCCATGCCTCTAGGCTCCCACTCCTTCCATGTGGGGGCCTTTGGCCTCTGTCCGCAGGCTTCAGAGGTCACGCAGCCGGCTGAAGGTCCGTGAGAGCAGGGGTAGCGGGAGGAACCCTGCAGGAGAACCAGGCCTGGACATGCTGCAGGTGCAGCACATACGGAGCCCACGGAAAGGAATCGTCCTTCCAAGCACAGCACGTGGCCTTCTCTCATCTGGTGCCAGCTTGCACCTGGGAGTCCACTTGGGGAGGTGGGGACCCTGCCTGGCCTCCTGCCCCAGCCCCAGGTCAGGCACTCCAGCCAGTGTCCCAAACCCCCAGGGACCTAGGCCAGGCCCCACACGGCAGCCAGACTTGGCCCTAGCTGGGGTTAAGCTTTCTCTCTCACGGCAGCACCAGGCAAGAAGAAGAGGCCCACAGGTGACCTGACGACCTCGGGCAAGTGCTAAGGCCAGAGTCTCCGCGGGCTCCCTGTGAGCCAGAGGTCCTCGTGGCTTTTTCACCACGGCCAGTGTCACTGGCCTGCAGATGTAGCCCTGTGGCATCGGATCCCATCAGATCTCGGAAGCTAAGCAGGGTCGGGCCTGGTTAGTCCTTGGATGGGAGACCGCCATGGAACACCAGATGCTGCAGGCTTGGGAGACGGACCTGGCAACCCACTCTCAAAAATCAATCCACCATTGAAAATCCTATGAACAGCAGAGAAGCACTGACAGTAGCGTTTCCCCTGTTGTATGTAGGGTCACTATGAGTCGGATACCGACTTGACGGCACCTAACAACAACAATGTCACTGAGCACTGCAACCAACAAGAAGCCCTTGTACCTGTCCGCACTAAGCCAAGTGTTCAGTAGGACCCAGTGCAGTGTGTGGGATGAAAGGGAGGAAGAGAACTAACTGGGTGGAGGAGGAGCCGTGGGGGCTCAGCCACTCTGCCCCAGCTCTTAGGAGCCCTGGGCTCTTGCCCTCTCTCGCATTGGCTGTGTGGCTGTGGGCAGGTCAGCCACCTCTCTGAGCTTAGACTCTGTATAGATACCACGGGGACTAGTGACTCCTGCCCTGGGTGCCAGATGAGATGACAGATGGCCTCGTGGAAGTACCCAGAGCTGTAATGAGGCAGGGCGGCAGGTCCCTGCGGGGAAGGTGACCTCGAGCGAGCATCCTCGGGCGGCTTGCCTCCCTGCCTTGCTCGGGGCAGGAGGAGCCGTGCCCAGGATGGGCCCAAAGTCACTCGGAGGGCAGGAGGCTGGGGCTGCAGGCGGCCCTGTCCGCCCCCGGGCGGAGGCTGTCTCCGGAGCAGCAGCCCAGGGCTGCGCAGTGTCAGGTTATATTTAGCCCCGTGGTGGCGACAGAAAGATGCGGCGGGAGCTGCTCCTGGCCGGGGGCCACCGTGTCACTAACACCGCTCTCGTGGGCAGCTGGGGCCCCTCGAGGAGGCCAGGGACAGTGCAGGGGGCGGAGCGAGGGAGCCTGAGGCCAGCCAGTGAGTGAGTGCGTGCGTCTGTGTGTGAGAGAGGCCGAGCCTCCGTGTGGGAGAGGCCGAGCCTCCGTCAGGGAGCCAAGACCCATGGAGGCCTGGAGGGCACTCACTGCCAGGCACACAGAGGCAGCGCCTCCGGGCTGACCCCACCTGCCCTTCCAGCTGGCCCCTGCTGATGATCTCTCTCTAGGGCCGCGGGCCTCTGCCAGCATCTAGACGCCCTGCCCAAAGCCGTGGCCTGTGGTGTGCCCAAGCCATCCCCCCGCCCACGACTGCAATGCCCGGAGATTTCCAATCACATTAAGGTGTACATTAAAAATTTCCAATAAACAAAGATAGAAAGAAAGAAAGGAAGAGAGGGAAGGAGGGAGGGAGGCGGGAGGAAGGAGGAAGGAAGGAAGAGAAACAGAGAGAGAGGGAGAGAGAGGGGAGAGAGAGACAGAGAGGGAGGGAGGGAGGTTGGTTGGTTGATTCTTGCGGGTTGTTTTTTTGTTTGTTTGGTTGGTTGGTTTTTTTGCTGAGAACTCAAGATAGGAACTCTGCCTGGGAACGCTCACGCCAGCTGGGCCACCAGGCTCCTGGAGCCACCACTTTGTGGAGTATACACCAAGAGTCACACCCGCTGCACTCAGGTAGCAGGACAAGGTCCCATTGACCTGGAGGAAGCTCCCTCCACAGCTCCGCTCCCGGTCCCCACGGCGCCTTTCTTGCCCTGGCTTCCTTGCGCAGCCCCTCCCCTGCTCCCCAGGGCCCCATTCCTCGTCCTCCAACTCCTCTGCACCCCTCCAGGACCCTCCGCACAGGTTTTCCTGACTGTTGCATCGGGCGCACGCCTGTGGGAGTGGACACACGCGTGCCAGCGGACACGCGCACGCTTCCCTCTGGAGCCCGCCTAAACCTGCACCCCTTACAGGGTCTTGTGATGTCGCCGGCTGGCTCAGGGGCTGAGCTTCCCCCCACCCCAGCCCCGTGTCAGGCCTGAGGCCGGGAGGCTGGCTTCACGGCAAGGCCTGCTGCTAAGCAGGCCTCGGGGGTGCTGACCTGCCATTGTGGCAGGTGTGGACAGGCCATGTCCCGACACTCTCATCTCCTTCCAGATCCAGGACACTGACCATTTTTGGGGGCAGAATTCACCCATTTAAACCTACAGTGCCCCGTCCTGAGTGTGGATGGCAGACAGAGCCACCGTGGGAATTCAGGTGTCTTTCCCTAAAGCACTGTGAATCTGGTCACCAGTTACCAGGGAACAGAGGCTGGAGCCTGGAACCTGGGCAAAGTTGGAACTGCACCAGGTGTGATGTTTCTTTTTTTTTTTTTCTTTCTTTCTTTTTTTTTTTTTGTGGTACTGGGGGTTGAACCCAGTGCCTCCCGCCTGCATGCACTGCAAGTGCTGGACCACTGAGCTGCATCCCCAGCCCATTCTTTTTTTTTTTTTACTTTTTTGAGACAGGGTCTCACTAAGTTCCGCAGACAGCCTCTGGTCTCCAACCTGTGATCCTCCCGCCTCCGCCTCCCAAACCTCTGGGATTACAGGCGTGTGCCACCGCGCCCGGCCAGGTGTGATATTTCTGAGCTTTGGGCCCCTTCAACCCCCTTCACTGTGACTCCACACAGACTGTCACAGGGCAGCCAGGGCACAAAGCACTGCCGCTGTCCAAGGGGAGCAACCCCAGGGTCCCTGCCTGCCCCAGTGCTCTGTGTTCTATCTTAGCTCCCAGCACTGTCCAGAGGGCCTGGAGAGGCCTGGATAAAGACACCTCAATTTCTGCTCTGCCATCAGTCACTGAGCAGGCTACAGCTTCTTGACCATTAAGCCAAGAGTGGTATTTCACCCTGGCTTGCCCTCCCATGGGGCTCTGTGAAGCACTTACCACAAATGCATATGCCAGTGCAAACCCCCCTAAAGTTAGAAGGAACACTCAAGCATCAAAACATGCACGAGAAAACTGGCATCATTTGCCAAGGACAGGGTCAGTTCCCTAGAGAGCTGATAAAATCAACAGATAGACAATTAGAACTAATAAGAGAGCTCAGCAAGGTTGCCAGACTCAAGACCAGCCCACGAAATGCATGGTTTTCCTCTACGGCAGCCACCAACAATTAGAAAGTAGAGTCAAAAATAAGATCTGTTTTTCAATAGCATCAAAGACTACAAAATACCTAGGAATTGACCAAGAATGCACAAGTGGGGGAAAAAAGTTTAAACTAATAAAGGATACAGAAATGGTCTGGTAAATGGAGAGATAGTCCAGGCTCTTAACTGGGACAAATATAAAGGTGTTAATTCTCCGTAAACTAACCTACAAAGCCAATCTAATTCTGATCATGATTCAAGAAAGAAAAGAAAAGGAGGGAGGGAGGGAAAGATAGAAAGAAGAAAATCACAATGAAAAGCATGTCAGAATGAATCACATTAAGGTGTACATTAAAATTTTCCAATTAAAAAAAGATAGAAAGAAAGAGAGGAAAGGAGGAAGGGAGGGGGAGGGAAGGAGGGAAGAAGGAAAAGAAACAGAGAGAGAGAGAGAGGGAGAGAGAGGGGAGAGAGAGACAGGGAAAGAGGGAGGGAGGTTGGTTGGTTGGTTGATTCTAGTGGGGTCTTTTTTTTTTTTTTTCCAAGAACTCAATAAACCTCTAAAATGTGTAAAGAAGAAAATCCATGGATATCCATGTCAACCTTTACAAAGAATAGCAGGGTATGGTGGTGCATCCCTGTAATCCCAGTGCTCAGGAAAGAGAAGCAGAAAGATCATGGGTTCAAAGGCAGCCTGGGCTCCACAGCAAGTTCCAGGCTAGCCTGGACTACATAGCATAACTCTATCTCTAAACAAACAAACAAACAAACAAATAATTGTTTAAATAAAAAGAAGAAAAAGAGGGAGGGTTTGCCTTATCAGATAGACAGCACAACATACTAAATACCACAAGTTTTTTTTTTTGTGGTGGTGATGGGGTGTTTTTTATTGTTGTCTGGCTTGAGGTTTTTTGTTTGTTTATATATGTGGCTCTGATGCAAAAACAAATAAATATTTGGAACCAAACAGAATGCTCAGAGGCAGATCCATGGCTATGTGGGAAATGAATGTGTGCTCCAGGTGGCCCCTTGGGTTGGAGCTTAGCTCTGTTCATAACAGTGCAGCTCTGTAGTCTCTGAGGCCCTGCATTCGATCCCCAGCACCGCAAAAAAGGGAAAAGGACATAATAATCCCCTTCCAAAGCAATCCCCAAACAATCAGCCATTGAAAACCCTATGAGGGTCACTATGAGTTGGACCCGACTTGACGGCCCCTAACAACAAGATGGTCCCACAGATCAATGGAAAAAAAACAAACAGACTAGATGTATTGGAAAAGTTGGCTCATTACATGGAAAAAATAAAACTTGATCCCCACTGGACACTACATCCAAGGAGGCTCAGGATGGATTCAAGACTCAATTGAGGAAGGTGAGACAGTTAAGTTAATGAAAAAACACAGACCTCGGAGGACCTTGGCAGCCTCAAGGTGGGAAGTATTTGTTTGACAGGACCTCAAAACACAAAGCTAATAATCTGTGATTCACTTATATGAAAATTAAGCATGTTTGTTGGATAAACTGAACAGAAACTGAGAGAGAAGATATTTGCAACTCTTCAATTCTAAAAGGAATTAACCACTGGAATTTATGCTGAATATCTGACTTTATGCATTTGTATTTCTAGAATACCCAAGCAACTCTTTCAAATCCATAGGAATAAAAGACAGCAGCCTCACTAGAAAGATATGAAAACAATTCACAGGGATGTAAGCCCCAAAGGCTGTCAAACCTAGGAAGTACTCAGGCTCAGAAATCAAAGCAACGTCAATTAAAGCAACAAGATGTAGCCTGGTGCGGTGGCGCACACCTGTAATCCCAGCAGTTTGGGAGGCAGAGGCAGGAGGATCGCAAGTTCAAGACCAGACACAGTCTGCGTAATTTAGCGAGACCCTGTCTCAAAAAGTAAAAGAAATGGCCTGGGGGCACAGCTCAGTGGTCCAGCACTTGCAAAGCATGCAGGTGCGAGGTCCTGGGTTCAACCCCCCCAGTACCACGCCAAAAAAAAAAAAAAAAAGAAAGAAAGAAAGAAAGAAATCAAAGCAACACCAATTAAAGCAACAAGATATCACTATTAAGTTGGAAAAGATTAGAAAGGTGGATGAGGCAAAGTGTGGCAGCGATATGGAGGTATGGGAAAGCTACGCTATGTTCCTGAGGGTGGTGATGGCGTTGGGTGCAGTCAGGCAATACTTAGTTCAGGGTCTCCATGGCCTGCGCTCCAACAATTCCACTCCTGGGCACCGAGCCCCCCAGACATCCTCACACAGTCCAGAAAGGCCCATGTGGAAGGACACTCACTGCCGCATCGTTTCTGGCGGCAGGGAGGTAAAGCCGACCTGGGAGAGCGGGCAGGTGAGACGCAGCAGATCCCCACCCCAGCCTGGGGAGCCACGGTCCAGACATCAAACAGCAGGCCACCTGGCCTTGAAGGCACACCCAGGTGGAAGAAAGGGAGCGCCAGGATACCGTCTACAGCACAGTATCATTTACATAAATTAAATCTCCGTGCATCTAGCCAGGCAAAATACACATTTGCGAGAACATATGCAAGGAACACATTCACAGCGAGTCTGCTTGAGTGGCTGCCTGTTGGGAGCATCCCGGGACTGGGGCGTGAAAGAAAAAGGAAGAGGAGAAAGGGAAATCAAAGAGAGAGCTGGAAGGCACTGAGTGACTGCTGTCGTCTCAGTACCTGGGGAGCGGGGAGGGAGAGGGCATGCGGGCCAATGTGCTGGGCATGGCGCTCTGCCTGCGTCCCGCAGTCCCACTGTCAGGAGCAAGAGCCGCGTGGGGAAGCTCTGCTGAGTGGCAAACAGAAGGGGCCGTGGCCTGTGAGCCACCGGGCAGGCGTGGGGACTTGTTCAAGGAACGCTCTTGCCCCACGGTGCAGGGGACAGGTGCTCTGATCCCACTTGGGACACAGCGGATGAGGCTCTCAGGCCCAAGCCAAATCCAGGTTCCCTGAGGCCCTGAGCTCATCACACACCAAAAGGGCTCCTGGGGAAGGCAGCCTTTGCAAGGTGGTCAGTGCCGGGCAGGGGTCTGGAGCAGGCACGGCCAGGCTCAGGACCCCATCAGCTGAGTAAATCAGCACACGTCACCCAGCCTCTGCAAGCAAGAGTTTCCCTCCTGGGGGGGTGACAGAGGCAACCCCTGCAGAGGAAGGTTGTGAGATCCCCCTACACTGAAGCACCTGCCCCGCCCCTCGTCTGTATCCCAGAAAGGGCATTCGTGACAGTGAGCTTGCCTGTGTGCTGCGGGGCAGCTGCGGGCCCTGTCTGGCTCTGTTCTCCTTGGCAGCTCTCAGGCCTTGCCCCCTTCCAGGCTTCCTCAGAGCTCCGCCTTCCCTGCACCCCACAATGTCTCCTGCACCCCGCAGGGTTGGAGGACTCCCTGCTGCTGTCTCAGAGGCCACCTCAGGACACAGCCCCCTGGGCCCACCTTGCTCTGGCCCTGACAGTCTCCCCTTATTCCACAACCCCTCCCAGCCTGGGGTTCTATTATTCCAATGCTTTGCACAGAGTGAGCGACTGAGGCCCTGAGACGGGAAGTGATTTGCCCAAGGTCACACAGCAAACCCGTGACAAAGCTGAAACTGCCCCCAAGTCAGCTAACTCCCAGGATAAGGGACTCCCACCTCCAGGGGCTGGGCTCCCACTATACACCAGGCACATGGACGACACAGGGGACAAAACAGGTTCAAGAGAAAGATATGCAAACAATTCACAGGGATGTGAGCCCCAAATGCTGTCAAACCTAGGAAGTACTCAGGCTCAGAAATCAAAGCAGCCAGGCTGCCTGTAATCCGAGCGGCTCAGGAGGCAGAGGCAAGAGGATCGCAAGTTCGGAACCAGAGGCAGTCTGCGTAACTTAGCAAGACCCTGTCTCAAAAAGTAAAAAAAAAAAAAAAAAAAAAAAATGGGCTGGGGGCACAGCTCAGTGGTCCAGCACTTGCAGAGCATGCGGTCGCGGAGTCCCTCTGCCCTCGCAGAGCTTCCAGCCTGGTGGGGAGACACAGGCACCGTGGGGGAGACAGCAGCACCGTCTGATCCAGTGTGGGGACTGGGAGGTACAGGCAGGGGCAAGACAATGCCATGCCCTTAAGAAGCCTTTAGGCCAGAAGACAAGCGACCAAACAGGAGGTGGGTTGCAGAAGGTCAAATCCAGGGCATGGCCCAGAGGGACTGGGGGGGGGGGGCAGCAGCGCCGGAGCCCTCCTGTGCCTGGCACCTGTCCCAGGTGTCCCTCCCAGGCTCCTCTCTGGCCCTGACCTCCAGACACCCCCGCATGTCATAGAGGGAAGTTCCATTCCCCCCCTCCCCAGAGAGAGGCAAATACTGCACCCACTCCTGGCAACATGGCGGGAGGCAGGGAGGTTTCAAGGAAGAAAGGCGATTCTCAGCCGGGGCCAAGTTCTCTAAGGGAGGCGCTTCAGGCACCTTGGGAAACGTTGGAGTGTGAAAGGGCTTTCTTAGAATTCCTCAAGTCACACCCCAGGGAAGCAGAAAAGAGGCCCGGGCGATCCCCTCCCCCACCCCCAAGCTGGCCCTCCTATCGCCCCCAGCCCTCCTCCCAGAGCCCAAGGCCACGGCTGACTCTGACTCCGCTTCCACCCAGACAGCTCCGCGCAAATATTTACACGGGCTCCTCTC